>LOEQ01010527.1:12694-31277 GCA_001685075.1 Bramus lutescens | reverse complement strand
GGGGAGGGGAATTGGGGGGGATGGGAGGGAAATGGGAAGAAGTGGAAATTTTTAATAAAAAAGTATAAAAAAATGAGCTCAAACTCTCTGACCTTTAGTTGATCTAGAACAGACTCACATCTGTGGGCCCCCCATAGTGTGTGTGTGTGTCTGTGTGTGTGTGTGTGTGTGTCTGTGTGTGTCTGTGTTCTGTGTGTGTTTGTGATTAGAGAGACCAGAAATGCAAATCAGATTCCTTGGAGCTGGACTTAGAGGTAGCTGTGATCTGCCTGTTTTGGGAACCTATCTGGGGTCATGTAGAAGAATATCTAGAACTCTTAAATGATCTCTCCATCCCTGATTTTATTTAAATATTGGTGTAGGATGTTCTTCTGTTTGTGTGTTTCTTTCATTGGTTGAATAAAGAGACTGTCTTGGCCTTTTGATAGGGCAGCCCTTAAGTGGGCAGAGCAGACAGAACAGGATGCTGGGAAGAAGAGCAGAGTTAGGCAGATGCCATGAATCTCCTACCTGAGAAGGATGTAGGATAGACTCTTGCCAGTAAGCCACAATCTTGTGGTGATACACAGATTTAATAGAAATGATTTAATCAAGATGTGAGAGTTAGCCAATAAGAGGCTAGAGCTAATGGGCCAGGCAGTAATTTAATTAATACAATTTCTGTGTGGTTATTTCAGGGGTTAAGCTAGCCGGGCAGCAGGATGCAGCCCACTTCTCCCTACAACAAAATATTTTTTTAAAAGCTAACTGCTACTTTCTTAAGAGAAATGTAAACAACACAAGACTGTGTCTACTCTCAACTTTCTGACTGATGGCATGGAACTCTGATTTTCTTGATGAGGGCTGGAGTGTCAGGATTTCATCATACTGGATAGATTTCCAGGCTATGTCACCTGTGGCAGTACTATGAGTGAATCTAATGGCCTTTTATTTCAGGCAGTAAAGTTCTAGAATAATTATATAGTGCAGCTTGCAGTTTATTCTAATGAAGAGAATATCACAAGGTGGCTGCAGTACCTATTTGAGAGGCATGAATGATCATATTATATAAATGGTGTCTTTCCTTTTGCTGAAGGATTCTATCACTGGCGGAGTTTTGTGACACTAGGCATCCTTGTCCTGGGCATACCATACAAAGCCTAGATGTTAGCCTCAGCCAACAGGCTGCAAAACATTGAGGACCTTACTGTTTAGGCACAAATAATTCTTCCAAAAGCTCAAGTTATATTAAGAGAAATCTCCTCTACTGAGTGTGCAGACAGGGTCTGGAATCTAAGATTTAATGACTCCCTGATTCTATGCTATAGACAGCTTAGATAAGTCATGCCTACACTCCTGAAAGAAAATAAATTATATTTGTTTTAGTTTGCAAGTGGGTGATATTTTAATGTGCAGTAATAAAAGCTAACATAACACCTACAAGGGAGAAAGTAATGATGATAATAAAAGCAAATACAAACAATTTATCTAGTAATTCATATTTAAAGAAATAATCTTTCATTTTATTATATGTATATGCAAAGATTTATGAACAAAATCATCCATTGTTGCAATTTTATGTTAACAAAGTGGAAAATAAATCCTTTACATCCATCAATGTGTCAGTCATATATAGACAGACTATGATGTAATTGTTAAGGAAATTACAAACTAAGGGATTCATTAGTATATTAAAAGAGGAGAAACAGAGTACTCAACAGTATGTTTAAAAATATTGATTTGTCAACAAAGACAAAATTAGACAGAAAACTATGTCTCCATATGGGTCCATTATAGGAAAGATGTAGAATTTAATTTTTTTTGTTCTTTGGATTTGATCATATTTAAACAAATTATTATTTTCTTTATTAATCTTGATCTTTGTCACTTTCACACACATATATAATGCATTTCGATTACTCTTCCCACTCACTCTGTCTCATCTTTCTTCCATTCCTATCCACAACCCTTCCTAGTAACTGCATTTCCCAAGCAGGATTGCAGCCTGATTGATTTAGGAGAATCCTAAAGAGACCGAGCTCAGGAGAGTTAGTCTCTTACTGACATTATCCAAGTAGCTAATGAGAGTCCCAAGTTAGGGAAGTTTGGAGGATCATAATGGAGTGGACTAGGATATCACGTCTCTTAATTAGCTGCCTGGGGGTCTGGAAAGAATCCTAAGGAAGTATCGGGAAAAGGAGCAAAGAGAAGCAGTTCTCTTGCTGTTTTTAGCCATACCAGCTAGGTGCCTGGAGAGGTTCCCAGACTGAAAGGGTGGAATAGTAACAAAATTTTTGGTTCTGTGGCTAATGACTACTTTCACAGGCTGTTTGACACCTGGAGAACTTGCACTCTGGTCAACTCCTGATGCTTGTCAAAGCAGGTAGATTTGTGGAAGCCTAGAGCAGAGATAGAAAGTCTCCCGTGCTTTACCCAGTAGCATGGTTGATGTAGGTTTCTGTTTAAGGCAGGATGGATGTTGAGCAGTTTAGGAAAGAAAGAGAAAAAACAAATCCCTGCCTAGTGGTGAGGTTGGCTCAGTGTCTCGGGACTAATGAATTATTTTAATGGCATGGACTAGAAATAGTTTTCACAAACAGTTTCAAAACCCTCCAGCTGATAAATATATTCAAGAATGTATGAGTCTGGAAGCATCCAGCTCTTTGATGGTTAATGCATTTGTGAAGCTCACGATGCCATCTCCTTCACTTTTCATGTACTGTTGCATTATTCATTGACTCAACAGATAAATATTTGACTGTTTGCAAGATGCTCTGCTATTTACCAGAGTTTTTAGGTTCTATAAGGAATTCACATGTGAACTCAAATATTTTATAGTCTATCACAGGAGGTTAGAAAACCAACAATTATTTGAGTTAAAAGATAATTAACAATGTAAATGAAGAGGAAGAATTTTGGCTCTTACAGGAACAACTGTCTCTTTGCCAGGGATGTGTTCAGGACCCAAGAAGAGAAACATACTTAATCTGATGATAAAGGATAGATAAAATAAAACTCAATCATAAAGGAATTTCAAATGGATGGGAAAGATGAGTTCTGCCATGAACTCGTGGAAAGCACAAGTATTTCCAAGTAAAGGTACTTGTGTTTTTGTCTAGAATACAGTAATTTGGAGTTCTGCAGTTGAACAACTTTATAAGTAAAATTAGATTCAGTCTTATTACTCTGTTTTTGCAGCTTTCTACATATAATTTCCATAATATATAAATTTAGAAGTAACTATTAGCTAGCTTATTTAATGTGTACTAAAGGTTCATACTGTACTGTCACTGCTTGTCGTTTATTAACTGCAGGTAAAGTGGTAGAATGGGACGATATACTAATTATCATTAATCTGGTTGGTGCTAAGTGGCCATATTTTCAAGATATGAAAACCATTTCACATGCAGTGATCAGGCATTTGAGAAAAAGAAAAGTGATAATGTGCAGAGCACAGATAAGAGAGAAACTCATTTGAGCCTTCATATGATGGGGTTCTTTTAGGACTGTACAGTTCACTGTTCAATAGCTATTGTCAGTCAGCACTCCTGAGTCCAAACTACATGCTTGTAGTCTACTCCCCATCAGCCACACTGTTAATATGTCCTGGCTTGATTCATAGTCTCTGTGGGAAACAAAAGAAAATTTCATTAGGCAAGATATTTCCAAGCTTAGAGATACCTCTGTGTCTGAAGATATAGTATAATAGGTTAAGGTCCTTATCAAATGCTCATTTGTTATTCAGCACATGTAATTTGTATGTAAGGCCAAAGACCAAATATTTCGGCATCATTAGAATCAATTCAGATAATTGCTTATTAATAAAATTGCTACCCTTCAAGCACATCCCACTAAACTTTGTGTATTCATATTCATTGTTAAATTGATTTTTTTGCTAATATATTTGGAAAAACATTCAATGAATGTATTTTTGATCTTCCTAGATAGATTTAAACTGAGAACTGAGGAAGGATTCCTAGTTTTCAGTAGTAAATTAAATATTCTAAAAGCATTTAAAGCAGCAGAGTCAAATGGTGAATTCTGTAATCTAGGAACATCGGGTATAGAGCAGATGGTGAGTAGCTATTTTTGTATCTGTAGAAGAGGACAGGTAAAAAGTAAAAGTGCTACAGTAAAAATGAGTGTGCTGGATAGTTACAGATCTCTGCCTCACAGCTGTGCCAGAACTAGGTCGATCAGGAAAAGTACCAACACATGCCAAGAACTTTCATAGGAAGGGAGTCTCACAAAAACTCCATGCTACATAACTATCAAACACATGTGTAGGGCCTAGGTTAGACCCACACAGGCTCCTCTATTGTCGGTTCAGGCTCAGTGGGCCCCATGAGTCTGAGTTAAGTGATTCTGTGGGTTTTCATGGGGTGTCTGTGACCCTTCTGGCTCCTACAATCGTTCCCTCTTCTGTAGTATTCACCAAGTTCTGCTTAACGTTTGACTGTGGTTCTCTGTATGTATGTCCATCAGTTGCTGAATGGAGCCTGTCTGATGGTGATTATACCAGGCACCTGTCTACAAGTATAGCAGAATATCATTAGAAATCATTTCATTTAACTTTATTTTTGTGGGGTTATTTGGTTCTATTCTAGGTCTCTGGTTCTATCCTAGGTATCTTAAGTAGCTATAGAGCTATTTATTTTTTAAAAGTTATGACCAATGTACTTGCAATTGAACCATAACACCTTTACTGAAATTTGGCCTAAGACCCTGTATTTAGTTGACAAAATTTTTACTAAGTATAATTGTGTTCCTAGAAATATGTTATTCAGATGAGGTTAGCAAGTCTAAAGTTACAACCGAAAATTTTTTCAGTATTTACTTAGTTCCTTTGTAATATGTTAAATGAATCCATAACATGAAAAAATGACAAGATAGACATAAAAAATATCCTGCTGTAAAGTTTTGTAACAAGAGGGCTGTTCTAGTATAATAGATGTTTCAGGGTAAAACCAGCACATTCTGATGCAGAGTAAAGGTGACGAACAGCTGCTTCAAGGAGTATTGTCTGAACATTCTAGTATTTCTTTAAAATTTTGCAGCTACTGTGTACAGCATCTGAAAGCAAACGCGGTACATAGCTCCAAAGTCCATCATCATAGCCAATTAAAATGTGAAGGAGGAGCCAAGAGTGGATGATGCCTCTGCATCTTAATCTCCAGCACTCAGGAGGTAGAAATGGGAGGATCTAAGTTTTAAGACCAGCTGGAGTTACACAACAAGTTACTCTGGAAAAAAAATACTCATTGGTAGAGCATTTACCTAACATATGTAAGGCCTAGGCACCACACCCACTAACTAACACACACACACACACACACACACACACACACACAAACACACTGAGAGAGAGACAGAGACAGAGACAGAGACAGATGCACACTTGGGATGGACTTGAGAGGGGAGCATGTTATAATTATATTTTATAATAAGAGAAAAAATTAAATAGCTATTTTTTTAAATGAAGACACACAAATATACAAGAATTATATGAAAATTTGCGAAATTTTCTTTTACTTTTTCTGTAGTCTTTAGAGAAATATAGACAACAGAGAAGCAACATGTCACCAAGAAGACTGTATCTTATCAAAAATCAAAAGATAACTGCTGGTAAGGATGGGGATAGAAGCCAATTCTTGATATCTCTGATAGAAATCTAATGAATATATCTGTTTATAGAAAAGTAGGCTAAATTAATATTTTATTGAAATAGTTTTTAAATACAATGTATTTTTAATTATGGGTTTTCCTCTCCCAATTCTTCTCTCAGCCTCCCCACTTGTCTACCCAGCCCAATCCACACCATTTCTTTCTCTCTATAAGATACAAATAGGGATCTAACAAATGATTTTAAAATTAAAATAAAAAAGGATGAAACAAAAGTAGATAAACCAGAATATTACAAAACAAACAGAAGAAAAGTCAATGAAAAAGCTCAAGAAACACATATAGATGAAGAGACACACTCATGCACACAGAGATAAATCCCATAAAAGAAATCAAGAAACCATAATAGATATGTAAGGTTTTAACCCTAAAGAAAATATCCCTTAGAAAAACATTATGACCCCCCCCAATGCTATTGAGTTTGGTTTGTGTTGGCCATCTACTTCTGGGCATGGGGCCTGGTGTTCAGAGTGGTTTGCATACCCAGTAAGACTTCATTGAAGAAACCAGTTTTATTATGATCTGAAAATCCCTTTTCTGACAGTTTGACGAAGGGAAAATGGAGTCAGAATGGAGAAGATAAACTTGAAGTCCTGTTTTATTGATAGCACTAAAAGCCTAGAAATGAAGCCACTTAAGTGTCCATCAGATGATGGACAGGAACATAAAATGTGGTACATGCACGGAATGGAGTAGTACATTAAGACACACAAATCCTACTCTTAGTGGCAATGTCACATAAACAAAAACTTCAGATGATCTTTAATGAAATATAGGAGGCGTGGAAACACAAGATCACATGAAATAATTTCCATGTGTGATAGAAAGGTTTTGATCTCAGTACTTGAGAGCTGAGTGATGGTTAGAATTTGATGAAGAGTAGAAGTAAAGAAGACCTGGTCTACGGAAGCTTCATTCCAAAGTTAGAAGACTGCTCTGGGAAGATGCTGCTTAGTAAGAGATTCTGCTCTGCATTCCTTAAAAAGATAGAGAGAAGGCCTTTGAACACTCTAGTCACAAAGAATGCACATATGAGGAGCTAGAGATGTTTGACTGATCAAACAGTGTTTACACACAGACACATCACACAGTGCTCATTGATAGGTACAAAATCAGTTCAAATACTGTAGTGGCATTTCACTTGTATCTCAATAAATAAAGCTTGCCTGAAGATCAGAAAAGTAAACCAACCACACCGACCAGCCTTATAGTCCAGGCAGCAATGAAACACATCTTTAATCCCAGTAGCCACACTAGCTTGCCGGAGAAACCAGGCAGTAGTGGTGCATGCCCATAAACTCAGAACTAAAGATGATTAAAAGATGTGAGGAAATAGCTCTTAGTCTCATTCTGAGTTTTCCTGAAGGCAGGATCACCATTTTTGGACTGAGATTGAGGTAAGAGGCAGTGTCTGGCTACTTTGCTTTCCTGGTCTTCAGGTTGAATCTGTCTCTGAGTTTTAATTAATCATGCTTCAAAATACATTCAATAAAATATGTGCAATAATACATTGATTTAAAAACTTAAATATTAGTTTAAGTATGAGCAGCATTTGTATATCTCTCACTTATAAAATAGTAGTTACATTGAAATTGATTTCTAACTACTCTGAAGTTTTTAAATACCAAAAAAGATAGGAATTATTCCCTTTAGTATATTTTTGGTTATAATTTTACTTAATATACTTATGTAGCATTTTATTTTCATCAGTAAGAATATTGTGTCAATAATGATAAATCTATTTAATAACTTTCATTCCTAAGGTAATGGAAAGATAGTCACAAAGTGTGAAGAATTTTTGTGAATAGTTTGCTTAGCACAGCTCAATTTAATTTTGTTCCTAAAAGATGCAATTATGTACATCAAAACTCACATAATGGATGCCACTAATTCATTTACTGTAAAAGATATGTAATATATGTTTTAAAGGTCCGAAAGAATGCCACTCAGATTTTTTTGAGGGTGTAATTACAATGAAGTTCTGTGAAGGATCATTTTTTTCCCTTTGTGGGGTCTTTTTACTTCCATAAGTAGGTCACCAGGAAGAACACTCAGAAACAGCAAAGGTGTAAGCAACAAACCGCCTCTACTTCCTTCCACAAAATTAAAATACTTATGACATCTTTGAAGTGTTGTTTTCTCGATTTTACTACAAAATTCAAATTTTACAAAATATATATTCATCTCCTATCATCAGGAAGTTATATGCATTTAAAATCTTGTCGAATACATTTCATTTTATTTTTAGTAAACATTAAAATGTATCTTCTGTCCATTTTATATTTACAAAGTGCCAATTTATGTGATTCCAAGCATGCAATGAATCCAGATGATGATAATAAGGTAATAACTATAAAATAGAAATGGTCTTCTAATAGGAATGTAGACATTGTGCTTGAAGAAAAGATTGCCTCTCTTCTCAAGATTGTATTTTGGCAGAACATTGAATGCATTGGAAACAATTACCTTTCTCTCTGCAATGATTTTCAGTGCAGTCATGGATTCTGTCTGGTTCTATCACTGGAATCAAAGCACGTTTCTCATAAATATACCATTTAGCTAAAGTTTCATTTAGCTTTATGCTTATCATATATAATTTTGAACTAGTGTAAACAATGAACATCACAAGTCAGTTAGTTGGTGTATTTCATTGATAATGTACAACTTGACTCTTGGAGAAAATATACTTACTGATAAATAATAATAAATAAATTTCTGTGACATTTAACTTTAAGCTGTTAATATAATGTGAGAAACTAGTTAATTATGACTATGGCCATGTTGTTTATACCCATTGTGGTTAATAAAGGTACTTTTATAAGACTTGAATCTGTTTTAAAATAACTGCCAAATGTTCAAAAGGAAATATATTTGAGCTCACCATGAAATATCCAATTAATATCTGCATGGAAAATACTGTGTCCAGAGAGAAAATTGGAAGTTCTAGAGTGTACACGGTATATTATAAAGTATAGTTTAAACAGGAGTCAAATATAGTCTCAGATACGAGATATCAAGATGGCTCAGCCAGAAAAGGCACTTGGTGATCAAACTTGATGACCCAAATTTGATCTTCTGGATCCACACAGTAGGAGAGAAACTATCCGTGCATATTATCATCTGACCTCTACACATATGCTGTGAGATGTGCGCACACATACATAAATGAATAAATGTAACTGAAAAATTAAAAAAAGATTTCAAATAAATAGTAATACAGAATTAGAGTACCCAACATTTTCTACTCATTTTAAATAATTTTTCTCTATCATTTGTTATGGTTTGAATGTGATATATCCCTCACAAGCTCACATTTTAAATTATGATATCTAGTTGGTAGTTCTACTTTAAGAAATTTTAAGGAGGTGGGACCTACAAGGACAAACTAGGTCACTGAGGGCTAAAATCAGGTTACACCTAGAGACATTTCTCTCTCTCTTTCTCTCTCTCTCTCTCCTCCTTCTCCTTCTCCTTCTCCTTCTCCTTCTCCTTCTCCTTCTCCTTCTCCTTCTNCTTCTTCTTCTTCTTCTTCTTCTTCTTCTTCTTCTTCTTCTTCTCTTCTTCTTTGTCGTCTCCTTGGCTGAGAACTGCTCTGCCATACTTAGTTTACCCTCAAACCATGAGCCAAAGTACATAACTCTTCTGTGTGGTTGCCTCTGGGGATGGTTTGCCTCCCAGCAACTGGAAAAGGAATCAATCCACCTACACGCAGCATTCATCTTATTCACTGTGTTATTCAAGCAAAACTCAGCTGTTACAGCAATGAGTACAATTATGTGTGTCTCTCTGTCTGTTTGCTGCTGTAAGGAGGAAGATGCTGATTTTTTTCCAGATAAAAAAGCACCTAGTTGGGGGATCTAATAGAGCTGATGGTGTGATTCAACTGACTGAACCAGGAGATCACATGTTGCAAATCATAATTCAAAGGTAGAAGACTGCAAACCAAGTTTAACACAAAGATTATTTTGTGTGTGTGTGTGTGTGTGTGAGATTTATTCTGATTCATCTCTTTGTTCACTCAGCTCATCAAATGAGTGATGTAACTCAAATTAGGGAGGCCAATCTTACTTAATCATCCTACTGGTTCAACCGTTATACTCAGGGTTAATAAATACCCTGACAGACACATTCTGTGTTCAAACTGAGCATCCATATCTCCCTCTATACAACAAAGGGAGAATTAAGCTGCCCTCCATTCTTCCTGCAGCTATAGAGCTGCTAGAAGAACATTTGGGACCCATTTATCTGATAGAAATTCTTTAAGTTCCCAAGAGAATTGAACCTCAATAGAAAGAACTTTCATGATGGATCTACGAAATATCAATCTCAAAACTCTTGCTTTGAAAGCAAAGCACTTATAGCCCTGACCTTCATTATGTCTGGACTTGGTTATTTTGTAAACACCCGTCTGCACACACTAGAACATAAACTCCCAGATCCAAGGGAGGCCACAAAGCTTTGCTTCCTTTCTCTTTTGTATTGGGGATGAACAAAATGATTGGCAGGTGCATGGACATGTCTGTGCTTGAACAAAGCGTACCATGCATCTCTCACTTAGATTGCATGCCTCCCTCTAGGTTAGGGCATGCATACTTCAGCTTTTCACCTTGTACCCATCTGCTCTCCTGATGCTTCTCTTGCAAAGCCAGGTGATCTCTAAATCGAAGGTTCCTTCAGTTTCTCTATGTCACTCCTAAAATCTTCTATAACAGCTCATCCTTTCAATACAGCCTTGCCTCAAACTTCCTCAATTGACCTCATTTCATTTGGTCATAGATTTCCCTGACAGCATCTCCTCTTTAGTTTTGAGCTTATTTTCCATCTGTTCCCAATGTGTAATATTCTCTAAGGTTCTTGATGTTTGCCTTCTTTACCAAGATAAGTAAATATAATTCACACCTTGATTTGGCTTATACTTCAGAATTTCAAAATATTTTGCTTGTGGCTTAGTTGAAAAACCTTCGCTCAGTTAACTAGAAAATATTACTTCTTGTCATTGCCAATGACAATTCCTTTTCAAGTTGCCTTTTGGAGAAAAGACCCTAATTTCTGACCTTAATGGCAAACAATCTCTTTTGTGACTTTGTTACACCATTGACAAAATTTTTCGTTTATGTTGGTGGATCCATTTCAAATGACCTCATATGTTCCGTGTGTCATAGCCCCAAACGTAACATACAAACACCTCTGCAGTTATGGCTCTACCTCCAATGACAGTAAAATGTCACAGATTCTTAATTTTATTTAACCTTCATTGATTTATCAAGCCCTTCAGACATGAACAATTTCTATAACAATTAGAAATACTGAATAAGAAGTAGCTAAACATATAATAAATACTTAATATATAGCACAGACAGCTAGCACAAGTACAATGAGAGGAAAGCACTGCTGTTGTGCTGAAGGAACTTAAATTAAAGACTAATGCTGCAGTTTCCAAAAGCAGTCTAAGTCTATGTGTTCAACCAGAGCATTCTGTAATAGACAAAACTCTCCAGGCTGAACACCTGACAGGGTAGAAAGCTATGAAATCGTGTCTTGGAAGGTCTGGGTGCTGCAGTCTGGACCCTACAATGCTGCTTCTTTAAGGAGCAAGCCTGGTAAACTGTAAGAATTTCATATCTGAAAATATATCTCAAAGTTAGAATGTTCAAGACAGGGCAGCCCTGAACTGATTTCAAGCTGATTTCATTATGTTTCACTCAGCACCTGACGGTGCACTCAGCACCTGGGAGCTTAATAGTGCGATTCAATGATGGCTTCCTAATGTAAACCTGGCTTAGAATTAAAAGTATGTCGTCATGTGATTTAAGGTGCAGAACCAGAGTGTGTTCCCATTTTATTCATTTAATAAATATTTATTGAGGATACTGAAGGTCATAGGTTTTAATTCTGGGTTTTGAGGGCAGACCAGAAGGAACTAATAAATTCCTAATCATTTATTTGAAAAAGTGCTTGAGTTTAGGGCAAGTGGCATAATTTAAGTCTATTTATTCAGCTGACGTATATGTTTCTGAAGACTGTACCTCCATCCTTTATGAGAAAGTACAATGCCATTTTGGAACGTCATGATCACTTGGACAAGTACTATCCCATATATAGGTCAATGTCTCTGGAGAAGGACTTTCTGGTTCTACCTCAGAGAATCTGTGCTGGCTAAGTTCTTTGCTAATTTGAAAAAGCTAGAATCATCTGCGAAGAAAGGAAAATCAACTGAGAAAATCTCTCTCTCTGATTGGTCTGTGAGCAAGTGTGGGGGTACTATCTCAATCAGTGATTGATGTAGGATTGTGTGATGTCTCCCCTACATGGATGGTCCTGGATTCTGTAGGAAAGCAGGCTGAGAAAGCTGTAGGAAGCAAACCAGCAAACAAGCAGCACTCTTCCTAGGCTCTGCTTCAATTTCTGCCTCCAGATTCCTGCTTGAGCTCCTGCCCTGACTTCCCTTCTTGAAAGATCATGGTCAGCTGAAATAAATGCTGTCCTCCCCAAGAGGATTTTGGTCATGATGCTTACCCCAGCAGCAGATGACAAAAGCAGGCTAGAAACGGATACTGAGTGTGGGGTATTTCTATGACAGACCTGACTGCATGTTGTTTTGGGGAGGCTGTGAAAGTGTTTGGAGCTTTAGGAAGGAAAAAATCATTGTCCAAAGCTTAATAAGTTCTCTGTGAAAGCTTTGGAGACAAGAGTACTCTTGATGTGTAGACAATGGAGACCGACTTTGTAAAGTTTAGACAGAGTTTAAGAGGCCATTTCTGTGATCTTATTAATTAAGACCATGTGGTTTATGGTCAGCCAAGACTGAAGGATCAGCTGTGATTAAGAAGAGATTGGCACCACTGAAGTGAAACCTCTGCCTCCCTAAGAGAGCTGATGATGCTGAGAAATAATCTCTGCTTAATGAGAGATCAGCCTCATTGAGGTGTGTTTCCTCAGGGTCAGCACATTAACACCATGGTACAGAGAGGACCACGATGCAACTCAAGCTGGAAGCTGAATTAGTTGGTGCAGAGGAATCTCCTAAGAGACACTGCTTTTGATGGTAAGGAAGTTGCAAGATTAGAAAGAACATGGACAGAAAATAAGGTTTGTCATTTTAAGAGGCCAGGAAAGGTCATTGGTACAGCATCAGATGCAGTGGAGACCAGGAAATTAAAGGGTTAAGGATGGTGTCTTAGCTAGGGTTTTTTTTTTTATTGTGAAGAGACACCAATGATCACAGCAACTCTTATAGAGTAAAACATTGAATTGTGCTGGCTCACTTTTAGTTCAGAGGTTCAGTCCATTATCATCATGGTGGGACATGGTGGCATAGAGGCAGGCATGGTGCTGGAGAAGGAACCGAGAGTCCTGCATCTTGCAGGCATCAGGAAGTGGTTTGTATAACACATTGAACAAAGCTTGAACATATATGAGACCTCAAAGTCCACCTCCACAGTGACACACTTCTTCCAACAAGGGCTTACCTACTCCAATAAAACCACAGTTCTTAATAGCGCCACTCCCTTTGGGAGCAATTTTCTTTCAAACCAGCACAGAGAGAAACTGCAACTTGATGCCATGTAACAGGATGGTAGTTGAACAGAAGAAATCATTGGTGAAGGTACAGCATTAGTTGTAGTAGGGACTCCAGAATTTGAAGAGGTCATGAAGCTGAGGTACAGAATCTGAGGAAGAGCCAGATCCATGTAGATATCCCAGGAGAGGCTACTCATGACAGCACAATTTAAGTTTCAGTGGGTATCCCAGCACATTAGAAATGCCAAGACTTTGAGAAGTCTATGAAAGAAGGCAGCAGGCGTGGGTGGAAACCACTTGAAACTATGAGACAAGTTATGCTTGCTTTAGATGGCAGAACAGAAAAAGCAGAGGTAACTAACTCTACAGAGCCAGGCACATTGTTAATAAGTCTAAGATGTGAGAAACTGAGCTATTGAGATTTGACTTATGATGCTCAGCGTTGGTTTTGATTTAATTTGATTGTAACTCTGCCATGGTTCTTCTATGTTGGAATAAGAAAGAACATAATGTATTATTGATTTTATGTTTTTATATGAACCCACAGATAAGGAACTTCACACATTCTTGTGATTTTAGCATGAGATCTTAAGGATAAACAATACAAAAGAAAAGTTTTATTTTAAATTAATAGTGATATGTTTTTTGTTCTGGTTAGGTTTTTTGTTCTGATTAGTTTGACACATACTAGAGTCATTAGGGAAAGAGGAGTCAATGGAGTAAATGCATCCATCAGATTCTCCTGTATGCATGTCTGTGGGGTATTTTCTTGTATAATTTTTTGATGTGGGCATTTCCAGTCTGCTCTGGCCAGCACCATCTGGGTGGTAAAAAATTGCAAACTGATTGATCCATGAGGAACAAGTCAATAAGCAGCATTCCCTAGTGGTCTTGGCTGGAGTCCCTGCCCTGGCTCCCCTACAACCCCCATGATGGATTGTAACCTGAAAAATTGTAATATGAAACAAGCTTTTTCTTCCCCAAGTTGTTTTTGGTCATAGTGTTTGTTACAACAACAGAAAAACATACTAAGACAGACCCTATTCTAATATTTTTGGTCAAATCTTTATTTATTTTTATATCCTGAAATTTATTTTTGGAATTCAAAATTACTGTAATCATTTGGAGACCTTTAATTTCTTATTAACTTATTTACTAAAATGAGCAATGACCTTCTAATTAAGATTATCAGAAAACCTTCTGTGCATCTAAATTACTTCTTTCTTTGCTATTCTAAAGACAGATTTCTAGACTATCACATGAAAATCTGCTGTGCTTAGACCACTGGCCTGACCTAACTTCTTTATGTTATTCTTTGTCAGTGAAAAGGTTTCTAAACCATGGGTCTCCTTCCTCATAGAGCATGAAACAGCAATAGCATTATATATTATCTGTGAATTAAATATTCTAATGCTTAGACTTTTGGGCAGATGTTACCAACCTGTACCGTGCTACAATATAATAATAGAATGCCAGAAAGACAAGAGTTTACTAAAACAAAATTAAGTACATACCCATTTCTCATGGTTTTATAGGGTAGAAGTCTAATGTCATGGACCCTGTATTTGTATGCAAAGATCTGTCTGTTGCTGCCTCGTGGGAGAGAGGGGGCCATAAAGAGATATGGGAGAGATGGAGAAGAATTTGGTTACTGCAAACCTCTCTTGCAGTAGCTAACTCACACCTGATAATGACATTAGACCAATAAGGACAGGCTGCTCACAACGTGACTTTCTTTCTTTTTGTCATCTAGCATATTCATGACTTATTTTTCATTGTTTTAAACATTATTTTGCATAACATAATGCTACTTGTACTGTTACGAGACAATTCTGTATTTTTTATTTAAAAATTATTTCTTTTGTTCATATGTATGTGTAAGTGTGTGTTTTTTGTGCCCACACATATAGTTTGGTTGTCAGCTTGACACTTCTGGGAAAGGAGACTTTAACTGAAGAATTACCTCCATCACATTGGTCTGTTGGTAAGTTTATGGGGACTTTTTTTGATTACTGATTCATGTAGGAAGGTCCATCCCACAGTGGGTGATACATCCCTAAACAGTTTCATGGGCCTATAAAAAGTAATCAAGCAAACCTCAAGAAGCCAATATTCTGCCCTCCTGCATGGTCTCTGTTTGAATTCATGCCTCTAGCTTCCTGTCCTGACTTCCTTCGATGAAGGACTATGTGCTGGAATTAAAAGTCAAATGAACTCCAAGTTTCTTTGTGTTATGGTGTTTATCAGCGCAATAGAAGACAAACTAGAACAAATTTATAGGTAGACTACTTAACTTTGTACCTTAGAAGATTAAGTCAATGGTACATTAACCATACCATACATATTCAACCCAAACCATACCAAAGGGTATTTTCCTTATCCCTCAACTCAGAATTGTATTTTGAATATGATGAAAAAAGACGTTTATTCCTTATGCAAGCACATTTTTCTCCAAATAAAAGAAGTGTTATCTTCAATGAAAATCAGGATGATTGATGTTCCATCTACCAGGTAGCTCTAATGTTACCCACTTGCTAGACACATCCCTAACTTACAGACTCTGTTCAGGCAGGGGCTGTTCATGAATTTTATCATTTGGATGTCTAAACAAAAATCATCAATCTATAAGGCAGTGTTTAGAGTGACTGTGATTTAGATTTTATCAATTAGAATATTCATGATTTATTTTTCTTTATTGTTTTAAACATTATTGTGCATATCAAAATGCCACATCTACTGTTATGAGATAATTTAAAAAGTTTAAATTTTTGAAAATTGTATTTTGTGTGCATTGTGTTTCTCTGTGAACACATACATGTGTCATGGTGCATGTGTGTGTATGAGGACAACTTATAGAAGTTTGTTCTCTCCTTACACCACATGGATTCTCAGATCAAAGTCATGTCTTCATGTTTGGCAACACACACCTTTACCAGTGCTAGCTCACTGGCTCTCTGCATCCTACTTTAAGTGGATTTTACGTCTCAAATGACTGCCAGTCTTTAAATTGGGGGAATGTACAAGTAAGGCTTAAGTGAGATTAATACTCCTTATCCTGAGTTCTAACGATTTCTCATATTCAAATATTTTTCCACCCTTGCAGCTCACTTAACTTGCTCTTCAAATAAAAGTAAAGTTAAACCCTATTTGATTTCATAATGATCCACTTCAAATGTAAATGATAGGATTTGTGCCTGGATTTTATGATTTAACTAATCTGTTCTCTAAAACACATTGTTTACTCAATTTTTGTTGTGATTGCTGTGACTTGAATTATTTATTCCTGTAGTGAAAGACCAGTCTGAATTTGCAAAGGCTTCTGTTTCCTATGAAAATAAAAACTCCCCGAAAAAAATCAGGGTAAATGGGGCTGCTTTAGAGAGAGGGCTAAACCAAATTTGGGCTGGTTGAACTGTCATGAGTGAAGGAGTTTTATGTCAAGGTATTGATATGTATAATAAATTATCATTTTAGTGTTCAACAGTTGTATTGTAGTACAGTAACCCCATTCTTCCTTTTCTGAGTCTACCCAAATCCTCTTCAGGCCCTTAACAGATGAGCCAATGATCTTAGCATTCCACATTTTTCCCCCTAAGGAAGCATCACACACACCACAATGCTATCCTCAACATAGTCACAATTATCTCAGACCATGCTAAGAAAATTAGCAGTAAAAATTAGTAGTTCAAATTTGTCCTCATGGTTTATAATGGAAACATGATTACCCTCTCTTGTGTAAGTCTTGGAGAATATTAAAATATGATATTAAAAGCTCCTATGTCACTGTTATCATGTTACATACAACAAGCAAAAGCATTCATGCCTATAGAAATAGACTTGAAATTTAAAGATGTGTTTAAAGTCCTGTATCACAGGATAATTACCTTAATACAAGCTATTTGCTTTAGGTTGCTTAGTATTTTGTTACAGATAACTATAGTTCTTAAGAAATATGACTATTTGTCCTTCGTGTATGCATTTGTATACATAACTTATTAAAAGGAGACATGGGTTATTAAATGAAACTTTCAGTGGCTGGCACAGGTAAGTTACCTCCCAAGTTGTTGGTAAAGGAGACAACACAGGCTTTTTCCATTCCTCTTTGTTGCCCATCATGACTAAATGATGATAAGAACCTCTTTTGGAAGAAAATAGTTTTTTGCATAGAGAATTTAGAAAAATCAACCTCAATTTGATCAATAAACTCTCTTGCTGCTTAGCTAACTTACATAGTGCAAGAGGATATATGCAGACTATTGGGAAAGAAAATACATCAGTGATATCAGTAATTTTACCCAAAGCTGTACCCCAGATGCTGTTATATTGACCAAGTAAGGCATCCCCACTGGTTCAGTAGTGACATGAAAGTTATAGGGGTTATAATCAAGTACTTTTTGGTTGAATTTGAGGCCTGATCCACAGGAAGGATTTGTGCTTGGTACTAAAAACCTGGTAAAAAGCCATGACTATGGATGTATTGTCAAACTGTATTCTTAATATTTATGTTTACATCCATAGAATTGTACTGTTTTCAACTTTTGTCTAAGATGCTTCTGTTTGCAGAGATTTATAATTTCTCAATGTGCTGAGTGTAAATATCTCAGAATGCTCAGATGTGGATGAGTCATCTATATCAACTGACTGCCCCCCCCCACCAAGGTTCAGGGACTTCGAGAAAAAGGAACTGTTGGAGGGAATTAAGCTGTGAAATGGACTTCTGAACATGAAAAGGCTGTTGCATGCATCAACTCACACCAGATGTGGTTACCAGAACAAGACCTGCAAAAGATAAAGTCAGTCAAATTCCAGCATGAATGACGCAGAATGCCCAAATGCCCCACCCGATTGGAGGAGCTATTGGAAGTTTATAGTTCCCAAGAGATGGAGAATCATTTATCTTTGGTGCTATGGTCTCTGGTAGGTTCCTGTTGCCCCACAGCCATGTATATGAGGGTAACGCTGACTGGATTCAGGGTTATTAATTTAAAAAAAGACAGGGCAGGAAGCTAGGAGGGAGGAGGGCTTGGGGGCATTAGTTGGAGGAAGGAAGCGGTGGATGAATGCAATCCATGTGCTTTGTATAGTTTATGGATCTTTCAAGGAATGAAGTATTATCTTTATCAAATTATATTCAAGTAATAAAATTTAGTCTGTGGACAGGCAGCAGCCAGAAAAATGGGAAGGATAAAATGGCCTTCTGCTGTCAATATGAAGGCTACAAATTTGAATAACTGCAGAGTGCTGTCATGAAGAACAGCAGCAGCAACAACAACACAAAAAACAAAACCAGGAACAATAGAAATGCGGTGTGGAAAGTCCTTCTGTATATGTGCTGCTTTTATTGGCTAATTGATGTAGGAGGGTCATCTGTCTATGTGTTACTTTCATTGGTTAATAAAGA
>LOEQ01010527.1:0-10203 GCA_001685075.1 Bramus lutescens | reverse complement strand
TGCGGGAGCTGGGCTGGACGAAAAGCAGGGCCTGCTCCCCTTATTACTACAGCTAATGAATAAAGAATCTGCCTTGGCCTGTGATAGGGTAGAGTAGAGCTAGACGGGAGAAAAAGAAACTGAATGCTGGGAGAAAGAAGGCAGAGTCAGGAGACACCATGTAACCATCGCCAGGAACAGACATGCCAGAACCTTGCCAGTAAGCCACAGCCACGTGGCGATACACAGATGAATAGAAATGGGTTAAATTAAGATGTTAGAGTTAGCCAATAAGCTAAAACTAGAGGTCCAAGCAGTGATTTAGTTAATACAGTTTCTGTGAGGTTAGTTCCAGTTTGGGCGTCCAGGAATGAACTAATAATTGTCTCCTATTATAGAAATGTTTGGTTGATATTTGCCAATGTCTCTCATAGTGTCTGAGGAAAAATAAATCCCTCTGTAATGAAAGAGATCTTGCTATTGTAACAATGTGTCCCTTTCAAGGGGCCTGCTCAGCTACACAGGTCTCCCTTTCCATTGTAAATCTGGAGCAACAGTTTTTCTACAATTGGAGAAAGCGTTTGTTCATGGGAAACTTATGCAGGTTACTTACTATACAGCATATAATAGTCCTAGTATAAATCTTGGGCTTAAGTTAATATTTTAAGGATTAGTGACACCATTTGTTGTCTCACATGTTTAAAAGGTACCCTTGGATAAAGAATATTGATATGAATTTTAAGTAGCTACAACATGGATCTCTATGAATTGCATAGGAGGGATGCTGATGGAGGTCAATGTGGGTGTTGATCCATCTTGTTGTCTCTTACGGTCTGTTTTTACAGCTCTCAGCCTCAGATAGGAATCACTTGACCCCTAATAATTATCCTGTAGTTTGAACAGACCCTCATCTCTGAAAAGTTGAAGTTCCTGGTCCCCCACTGTTTAATTCAGAGTTCTGTACTTAAACAGAGCCAAAGAGAACAATCTACATTACAGAAAGGATATTTGTTCAACTGGTCCAAAAAATTAACCCTACATATTCAAAAAATGCTGTCTTCACACTCAGGAGTCAGAGAACTTGGTGATGCTATAGCTCCAGAAGCTGGCTGGCTCAAGAATTTCATACTGTAGGGTTTTCTGCCGAGCTTTAGATCTTTAGTTGATAAAGACCAGAGAAACAGGGTTCTGATGGAAGCAAAGAATAATAAGAATGAATTATACAGATACATTAACCAGGAGGGACCACTGCTGGGCAAGTAAAGAGCACTGCTTTCCCTCAGAACTCTTGCTGACTGGGTCACTGAGAGAAAGTTTTGCCTACTCTGGTAAAGAGGCTTTTCCCTTATTTAATCCTTCTAGGAAATACCCTCACAGATGTGTCCAGATGTTTGTGTTTCAGTTAATGCCTGATCCAATTTAGTTGACAGTCAATATTAATCATCATACCCACTCAGTCACAGAACCTGCTTCTGCCCATTAGCCATCAATATGGGGGAGGATAGTAACAGAGGCCCAAGAGGCTGACTTATCATTAACCCCATGCTTCTCTGTCCCATTGTATTACAGTGGCAATATGTCCTCCAAATGGTGAGAGTCAACTGTGTCAGCAATGATAATGGCTGCTTTTCTTACTTGGTGCTCTCAGGACACAAAGGCCCCTCAATTCTTGGGAAGACAACAATGTAGTTTTTGAGGTAATATTTTTCCTACTTGGATTTTAAACACGAAGGTGACATTATGGCCCATGGAACCTGTTGTGTTGATGAATTAAATAGAAGACAGTTTATAATGGCCATTTCTAGTGATTTGGTCACTTGATGTCCAAGGACGGGTGGAAAGCTCATAGTTCATTTTTCAAAGCTTATATTGCTGTATTGTGAATTTTATCATTAGAGTTTGAAACAGTCATGTGGACTCTCACATGTGCACACACACACATCTAATATATTCTTCCATCATTCTTATCTGTAGTATAGTGGTCCTCCTCAACTAAGATGATTTTTCAGTTGGAAGACTTTTATGGTCATCTGGAAGCATTACCAATACTTGGGAGCAGAGTGACATTGTCAGATTTGACATTGTGTCAAAATCAAAGATATAATTAATCATATGAAAATATTAAGGATTTAATATCAATTATTAAATTATAAAATTTATTAATATTAAATATTAATCACAGGCAACCAAAATTCAGCCAGCTGAATTTCAATCCTGCCCTGTTGGGCAGCTTTACTCATCAGGTCAGAGGTTACCTTCCATTCCAGACAGGTCTAGACGATGACAAACCTCTGTCTGCCCTGCTTTGACCAGGTCTACCCATGTGCTGTGCCCTTAGTAAACAGACTGAAGAAGTATCCCTAGGTCTTGGGGTTGCTCCATCCATAAGCACAAATGCCAACTACAGGCTGTGACTCTTTCTACAAGGCCAGAGTGCAAAGAGATAACAGGGAAAGGCTCTTGTTGAAGGCAAAGTTGTTTTTTTCTTAGAAAACTATACATTTAGAAAGTAGTATTTATATTTCCTAACACACTTATCTTCTTGGAACTGTTTATTCTCTGTGTTGACTCAAATCTCTGTCTGGAATAATTTTTCTTCTGCTTGAAAATTTTTCTTTGATATTGCTTACAAAGCCTATCTTGGGAAATGAATTCTCTGAATTGTTATTTATTTAAGGATATGTTCAATTTGCCTGGATTCTTGAAGGAGTTCTCTGCATTTAAAATACCTGTTAGAAGTTTTATTGATTATTTTAAAGATAAAACTAACTATGCTTTTAGCTTGAATATTTTCTGACAAGGAACCCATGATAGCCAAGTGGATATTTTTCGACTCTTATTCTTGGGGCTTCCAGCATGAAGAGAAGATACAGCTAAGATTAGATAACATGTATCAAGTCCACCATGCTGCCCTACATCTATAGTCCCAGAGAGTGGGGCGACCCAGGCAGGAGGAGCTCTAAAGCACAGAAATTTAAGGACAGACTGGACAACATAGAGACCCCTGTCCCCAACACATAGGTACACACACACACACACACAAACAAACAAACACATCATATCACATCACATATAAAGTCTAAGGCTATCCCTTGTATCAAGTCTTCAAGATTTAAAAGTACATTTGATAGTGAATAATGAATGTGGAACTGTAACTGTACAACCAATTAAAGTGTCACACACTTTATATTTTATAGAGAACTAAAGGGAACTAATTATATGCATGTATAAAATATGAGAACTATTAACCATGAAAATGCTGTTTTTGTCTTATTTTTCATGGCACTTTGGATTCAACAGAAAGCCTTTAGATAAGCTTTTAGAAAGCATCCTCTTCTGACATGCAAACACAGCCCTTATTTTGTCCTGTATTTCATTAGGTTGTCCAGTCATCAAATAATTGTACTGCCAAAGTCTCCCAAGTAGCTATATCCATGGGACATGTGCCCCAGCATTTGGTTAAAGATAGAACTTTGATATAAGGAAAAGGCGAAAGAAATATGAATACAATGTACATTAATTTTATGCAGGGAGCTGTGCACTAAATCGTACCTAAATTTAAAATTAAATTTTTGATATTTTCACAGCTTTGAAACAATTCCCCCTGTAATTAACATTTCATTTTATTAGAACCAAGTAGCTGCCAATTAATGGTGAGGTATAATATTGCATTATGTCACTAGTGAAGAAAAAGAAACAACAATTAACAATGTGTCATTGTTAACATGCTCTGGACTCCATGCAGCATTCTGATTTCACTTACCAGACGAGGAATCAAAACACTAAAGGATGAAAGTACTTTCTTTCTACTGGTAAAGAAGCCTTTAGCTGAAATTAGTTAAAAATAGGGCCAACTATTTATTTAAGCATGCATTCCACCATTTTAGTGGTTCTCCTCTGTTTCACATAATAGCCATGTTTAACCAGAATTTGTGTTGAAGCACAAGTCATTGTGTATCTGTACACCTTTCTGTTTTGTTCTTTTGTCCCAACAAGATAGTTTTGTAATTGACAACTACAAAATTTTCAAAATCATCATTAGAATTATTAAAATTGCTTGTCTTCAGATCCATGAGCAATGATATTGGTCCAGTTACCTTTTGTGCCTGTGCTAAAACACCATGACTAAGGCAACTAATAGAAGAAAGAATTTATTTGGGGCTTCCAGTTTCAGAGGGTTTGAGCCTGTGACCACCATGGCAAAGAGCACAGTAGCAGTCAGCAGGAATGGCACTGGGGCAGTAGCTGAGAACTCACATCTTGAGGCAACATCATGAGGCAGAGTTAAATGTGAGTGGCTTGAGTCTTTGAACTGTCAAAGCCCACCTCCAGTGATTCAGTTCCTCCAAAAAGGCCACACCTCCTAATCCTTGCAGAACAGCATTGTCTACTGCGGACCAAGTGCATGAGGTTATGGTCTCCAATATTATCTAAATGACTGTAACTATTGAAATAGGCTTCATCATTTTCCTTGGGAGAAATTGCTACCTTAGCATCTAGAATTCACAGATTATAGTTATAATTTTAATAGCTGTGAACACTACATATCTGATTTAGCATATAAGAAATGTCTAAACTGCTTATTTTCCTTTATTTTTTTATTTTCCTTGGACACACACATATTTTATTTTATTATTTTTTTACTGAACTATTTCTGAAAAATCAATGTGTGACAACATGGATAATCCTAGCACTAGGGAGGCAGAGACAGGTGGATCTCTGTGAGTTAAGGCCAGCCTGTTCCACACACCAAGTTCCAGGACAGCCTGGGCTACACAGAGAAACCCTGTCTTTAAAAACAAGAAAGAAAAAAATTAAAAAATGAATGAAGTAGATTTTGGGAAGGATAAGAGAATCATTCTGTCTCATTGAGGCAGAACTGATGTGGGATTCCCCTCTGTATTCTGTGAATATGTTTTATTGCCATTGGGTAACAAAGAAACTTTTCCTTCAACCAGTTGCTTAAATGAAAAAATCCAGGAGGAAAATTCAAACGGAGATGTAGAAAGAGTAGGTGGAGCCTCAAAAATGCCATGTATCTGCCGAAGGAGACAGATGCCCTGGAACCTTACTGGTAAACGATGAGCCTCATGGTAATATGGTTAGTTATGGGCTAATTTAAGATTTAAGAGCTAACTAGAAATATGATTAAGCAATAGGCCAAGCAGTGTTTTAATTAATGTAGTTTCTGTGTGATTATTTTGTTATTTTGGATCTGGGTGGCCAGAAAATGAACAGGCAGCCTCTGTCTACACAGACTTCTTCAGCATTTTCCATTTGCAGCACATTTAAGTCTGACAAATATTCATGTGACCACAGGAGTATTTGCATATAAATATATATGTACATATATATCTTAGTGATAATAAATCATCAATAAATTTATTTTAAATAAGTTTCATAGTATACATGCAAATTTGCCACTTATTAATGCTAAAATAAAATTTATAAGAGAAAATTTAGTGCAGTGTGGGAAGACAATAGGGGTTAGATGCTTGAGCTGTCATACTTGTGCACAAAATTATGTCATATTAGCATCCAATTCATAGGCTCAATGTGACTATCAGAGCTGACAACTGAAGTAGTGCACTCAGTCTCACATATGCTTTGGTGACTGTCCAAACATTATTTTGACTGAGAATTTTTCTATTATTTAATTATAAGCTAGGAGAAAAAAGACTGAACATATTATCTAACACAGAAAACCTGGAACATACTGAAATTTTAATGGTGTTTTAAAAATGAACATCTCTTGCCATCAAATGAAACTTCATGTATAAGGAATGGGCTACATCTAACTGTGTTGTTGGCTAGAGGGGCCCCATGGAAACTCACAAACAATACAGGCTGTTGCCAAAGCTGTTGGTTGCTGTTCACAAACTGATAGTAAGGCCTCAGTTTTGAAGACAACACCTGCATATCTCTTTGAATATGGGGAAGTGAAGATGGTGCCATTCTAAAGCCTTGACCTCTCCTGACAAGTGTTCATAGTGCTGGAAGGTACTCTGCATGCTAGGAGAGGATAACTGTGAACAGGAGCCCATCTTCCAACTCTGTGATCTACAATGGTAACCTGCCTGGAAGATATACTGGTGCAAGAGTGGTGCAATGCTGTAGGAGTAAATAACCAAGATCTGATTTGATTTAATACCCACTCTATGACATGGACCATATCCCCAGCACTGCTTGTGTGGTCATGTGCCATGGGCCTAAAGGAAAACCCAAATATTACAATTCTGCTAGGAACAGAGCAATAAAACAACTCCTAATGACATTCTGCTATACACATAGGTCAGTTCCTCCTCAGCAACCATTGAGAGGTTTCCTCTTGCAGTAGATAGGAACAAATACAGAGACTGGGCACCAGACATTATGCTGAGAGTGAGAGACCTTGAAACACTGAGTTTAAAATGGAATATCTCCATCAAACCCCTCCCTCCAGAGTTCAGAGAACTCTGCATAAGGTGAGGTATAAAGAGTTCAAGAGTCAGAGGACATGGAAGGCATCAAAGAAGTCCTTCTAAACACAACAGGATTGATGTACATATGAACTCGCAGGACTGTATCAGCACACACAAGGCCTGTGCAGGTCTAAGCCAGATGGTGTTCCAGACTGAGAAGGGAGGTGGACACAAGCCTTTACTTTTAACCCAGAGGCTATGTCCAGTTGAAAACCTTTCATAAAGGAAAAGTTAATTTTCTCTAAGGAAGCCTCGCTAGTATGCAAACAACACTTAGAGGTAGGCTCCTTTCCCAGTAGTGGATGTCAACCCAAAACCAACTCAACGCCACTCTTGGAGCTTATTTTTCTCATAATTCTTCATCTTGGCATTATATCTTACAGTTTATATTTTATCATACATTTCTATCACATCTAGATTGCGGTTTCTATCTATATGTGTCTTGATGATATTTCTGTGTGTACAAATGCATGTGTCTCTGTGTCTATTTGTGATTCTGGTGCTTTTTCTTTAGCTGTTTTTTTCCTTTTTGTTTATTTGTTTTGTCCTCTTCAGGATAGTTTGTTTTTATTTTATATTATTACTATCATCATCACCATCAGATGTCTGTTTTATAATGAGAGAGGGCAAGAAAGGATGTAGATTTGGGTGGGTAGGGAAGTAGGGAGGATCTGGGAGGAGTTGGAGGAGGTGAAACAAAATCAGAATATATTGATGAAAAATCTATTTTCAATAATGAAAGAAAAGAAGAAAAGAAAAAGCTGAAAACAAATAACAATCATACAGATGGCAACCAAACCCTACATCCCTCTTCTTGGTAGCTACACAGGCAGGTTTAGTGTCTTGGAGCACTTTTTCCCATATGAAAACAATGTTGTGTGCCACTCTTTGTCAAATATTAAAATACAGATTAGCTTAATGTGCCCTCTGTGTGCCCTTCTGACAAGCACCAATAATAGAATTCTGAAAATAAATTGAAGTCATGAAAATTTCACATTTATTTTGAAAAAAAAACCTTCAAAGTGGTTAGTGTAGAAGACAGCATCTTTAATAATTTGCTTACAAATGTGACACTGGATTGCTGTTGTTTTTTTCTTCATTTCTTCTTTTTCATCTACTTTTCTTATTCCTCCTCCTTCTCTCTTAGATAGAATTAAACACAATATTGTAATTGTGTTCTACATGTTATATTTCTAGCAACTACATTAGGCTATTCAATTGCTATCTTGAAGAACAAATACTGCCTTATTTCTCTCCTAGTCTCTGTCTGTCTCTGTCTTCCCTACTCATCCCTTTTCCTGTTTTCATGTCTATCTTGTATAAGCAGAAAGTGCTCATACAATCCTGAATTATCTGTAAACATTATAAGCTATTCAAAGATGTAGAATACATCTGAGAAATTTTAAACCATCAGCAAATTATTGCATTTAATTTACTTGCTAGAAAAATCAAGGTAAACCAGATACAGAAGAAAGTGGAGAATGGTCTTGAATACATCAGTAGAGAAGATGACATTCTAAACATAATACTGATTGCATGAGAACTAAGATCAACAATTAATAAATTGAACGTCATGAAACTTAAAAGGTTTTGTAAGGCAGAGAACACTGTCCATCAGACAAAGTGGCAGCCTAGAGAATGGGAAAGGATTTTTTTACCAAGTTCACATCTGATAGAGGGCTAATATTAAAAATGTACAAAAAAGCCAAGAAATGAGATATCAAAAGAAAATTTTCAATAGTGGAATCTCATATGGCCTAGAAACATTTATAGAAATGATCAACAACCTTAGTCATTAGGGAAAATGCAAAACTACCTTGAGATTCAATCTTACACTTCTCAGAATGTTAATGTCAAAATACATCAAAAATATAGTGACATCTCAGGCTGGTGAAAACTTGGAGCAAGGGGAACTCTCCTCCATTGCTGGTGAGAGGGAAAACTTGCACTGTCACTATGGCAACCAATATGGTGGTTTCTCAGGAAATTGGATATCAATCAACCTCAAATCCCAGCTATAACATTCCCAAACATATACCCAAAGAATTTTTCATCCTACCACAAGGATACTAACTCAACTATGTTCATAACAGTTTATTCATAGTAGTCAGAAATCAGAAATGACCTAGATGTTCCTCAACTGAAGGATGGATAAAGAGAACGTGATACATTTGCACAATGGAGTATTACTCAGCTTCTACAATAATGACATCATGAAAGAGGCAGGCAAATAGGTGTAACTAGAAAAGATCATCTTGAGTAAGGTAACCTAGAGCCAAGAAGATAAACATGGTGTGAAGCACAACACACACACAACTCACTGAACAAGAAGAAATGGAGCTGCTGCCTGCACGGAAACCTCTACATGGAGTTCTAGTCGCTTTAGTGCAAGAAAATACTCGCATCCAACAAAAAAGGAACGTGGACACACAGCCAGCCACAAATCATTTGACCTAAAATCTGCCCTGTCTGCATAGTAAGCTACGCAATGGTGGTACGGAACTTTTGGGAATAGTCAGCCAATGCCTGATTTGACCCAAGGTTCACTTCACTAGAAGGAGTCTGTACCCAACACTGCCAGGGTAACCAAGAACCAGAGACTAGATGAGACAGAGACTTATGGTAAAACCAAACACTGCTAGTCAAAACAAATCAATACAATAATTACTAATGATATTCTGCTATAATCATAGATCAGTTCTTTATCCAGACATCATCAGAGATGCTTACTGTGGCAGCAGATGGAAACAGGTGCAGAGCCTCACAGCCAGAGGGGAAGGGAGCTTGCAGGAACTAGTGGGAGTAGATAGGGGAAATATAATCAGGATTTATTACATGAGAAAAAATGTTTTCAGTGAATGACAAAATATTTACATATGCACACATACACTCTCACACATATGATGTATGTATATATACTCAAAGCTTCATCCTACCACGAAGATACCAGCTCAACTGTTTTTGTATCAGCTTATTCATTCTAGCCAGAAACTGGAAATGACCAAGATATCCCTCAACCGAAGAGTAGATAAAGAGAATGTGTGTATGTGTGTGTATATATATGTACATGCATATATACATGTGTATGCATGTATGTATGTATATGCATATCATACATGTGATATGTGTGTATTCGTGTATGTTCATATATATGATATATGTGTATACATATTCTATATGTGTATATATCAGAGTCAATGCCAGAATAACCAAGAACAAGTCATTAAATTATATTTTTAGCATTCCTGAGTCTCTTGTGTACCCTTTTATCACCAAGAACTCAGCCTTTCTAAGGAAGTAGCTATTATTGTCAAAATATGTGTAGTATGAATGATTTTATACAAATTAAATAATACATTGTCAATCCTTGTTTATAGTTACACTTCAAATAAGATTTGGAAGTGATTTAAATTGTTTCCTTTAGGTGACACTATTATTTTTACTGTACTCAACAGAAAGTCTTTCATTGAATAATCAGTGTTTGAGTTGTTTACAATGTTTGAGTTCTAAGAGTTCAGTTTTGCACATTTTGTGCATGAGTGTATGCACGTATACATATTTTTTTAAATTATCTGTGTTAGCATTTATGAGGCATTTGCTGAAATACAATCATTCAAAGGGACTACACAAATTGGAATGCCAAACCACAAGCAGTGTAGTAGAAATCTCTTTCCATAGTTTTAGCAAATCCATACTTATAATGAAGGCATAAGTCATAAACAATCCCACACCGGTTCAGAATTATAATTAATAGAATAGTTAT
>LOEQ01010526.1:43652-56314 GCA_001685075.1 Bramus lutescens | reverse complement strand
TAGATAGATAGATAGATACATAGATAGATAGATACATAGATAGATAGAAAGATACATAGATAGACAGACAGACAGACATGCACAAATTACAAATGGTATATTTGTATATGAAAGAAAATAAGTAGTATTTTTCTGAGTTTTTCTTTTATAGTGATCTACATTCCATCCATTTTTATCATAAGGTCATAATTTCATTCTTCTTTATAAGTAAATGAAATTACACCATGTACATGAAACAAATTATCACTAACTATTCATTTGTCAGTGGATATCTAGGCAGGTCCATGTCTTGGCTATTGTGGAGAGTGCCCCAATAAACCTGAGTGTGGAAGGATGCTACTCTTTAATTTTTTGGTAAATATCTAGGAGTGCAATTGCTGAAAAATATGGTATTTTCACTTTTTTGAAGAACAACTACATTGATTTCAATAGTGTAAATATGAGTTTGCATTTTTATTGTGTTCTTATTTCCCCTTATCTTTGCAATGTTTATTAGCACTTCTTTTCTTTACTCTGGTCATGACTGCAGTAAGACCTCAGATTTTACTTGTATGTTCTTATAGATAAGGGTGAAAACTTTGTCAAATGTTTTTTGAAATCTGGAAGTCTTTGTTTTGAGAACCATTGTTTGAGTGATTTGCAATCATTCTATTTGACTTTTTGAGTTCTTTAAACATTCTTGATGTTAATAACAGATATAGTTGGAAAATCTGTAGGATCTCTCTTCATTCTTCTGTCTCTTGTGCTATGAAGAAACTTTAAAACCTCGGGCAATCCCACTTAGTTCATGTTCTTCCCTAAATTACTGCTGTCTTTCTACACTGTCCTTTCTTGACTTCCTCTTGAAGTGGTTTTCCCTGTCTTCTGGAATTTTAAGAGTTTCAGATCCTACATTAAGGTCTTCCTTTAATCCAGTTTGACCTGACTTTTTATATAATAAGTGATATAGATTTATAATCACTATTAAACTAGTAGATATTCTGTTTTCTAAGTACTATTTCTTGAAGAGACTCTCTNTAAGTAGTATTTTTCTGAGTTTTTCTTTTATAGTGATCTACATTCCATCCATTTTTATCATAAGGTCATAATTTCATTCTTCTTTATAAGTAAATGAAATTACACCATGTACATGAAACAAATTATCACTAACTATTCATTTGTCAGTGGATATCTAGGCAGGTCCATGTCTTGGCTATTGTGGAGAGTGCCCCAATAAACCTGAGTGTGGAAGGATGCTACTCTTTAATTTTTTGGTAAATATCTAGGAGTGCAATTGCTGAAAAATATGGTATTTTCACTTTTTTGAAGAACAACTACATTGATTTCAATAGTGTAAATATGAGTTTGCATTTTTATTGTGTTCTTATTTCCCCTTATCTTTGCAATGTTTATTAGCACTTCTTTTCTTTACTCTGGTCATGACTGCAGTAAGACCTCAGATTTTACTTGTATGTTCTTATAGATAAGGGTGAAAACTTTGTCAAATGTTTTTTGAAATCTGGAAGTCTTTGTTTTGAGAACCATTGTTTGAGTGATTTGCAATCATTCTATTTGACTTTTTGAGTTCTTTAAACATTCTTGATGTTAATAACAGATATAGTTGGAAAATCTGTAGGATCTCTCTTCATTCTTCTGTCTCTTGTGCTATGAAGAAACTTTAAAACCTCGGGCAATCCCACTTAGTTCATGTTCTTCCCTAAATTACTGCTGTCTTTCTACACTGTCCTTTCTTGACTTCCTCTTGAAGTGGTTTTCCCTGTCTTCTGGAATTTTAAGAGTTTCAGATCCTACATTAAGGTCTTCCTTTAATCCAGTTTGACCTGACTTTTTATATAATAAGTGATATAGATTTATAATCACTATTAAACTAGTAGATATTCTGTTTTCTAAGTACTATTTCTTGAAGAGACTCTCTATTTTTTAAAATAATGCATGCTTTTGACACAACTATTAAAGACCAAAATGCTGTAAGTATGTGTAATTATATCTAGGTTTTCTATTCTATTTCAATGTTCTGCATATCTGCTAGGTTTTTGTTTTGTTCTTTTTTCATAAACATGTACTTCTGGATACTCCACGTCTGGGATATTATTAAAGATGTGATGTTACATCATTGTTCTTTCTGTTTAAGTTTACATGGTCACTCAGGGTTATTTGTAGTAGCACATGAATTTTGAGAAATGTTTTATAATTCTATAAACAGTCTCATTAAAATTTTGATTACATTTTTATCTATAGTTTAGATATTTAGTTTTATGTCATTTCTTGGTATTAATTTTGAAATTGAGAAAGAAAGGTCATTTTATCTATTGTATTTTTCAATTTCTTCAATCTTTTTAAACATTTATTTAAAAATATACTTGTGTGTGTGACTGTTTGTGGGTCTGTGGATATGAGTAGCCATGGAGGCCAGAAGACCTCATTGCAACCCTGGAAGCTGGAGCTATGGGCTATAGCTCCATATAGATCTAAGTAAAGACCGCTCATTCATTTCCTGGCTGCTAGGACCAACTCCACAGCCCTAACTGTTTTATTCACCTACTCCAACATGGAGGCTCACCAGCCCAGCTATAGGGATGCAGTGGGTCTATGTCACCATAAAGAAATTTGTAGCACTCTGCTCACAAACCCCATCCAAGTGCTCAGCCTCCTGAAAGAGCTGCCAGCATGAACCAGGAAACCTTCTCTAAAAGAAGCCTTGCAGCCCAGAACACAATAAAGGGGGAATTCTTGGCGTGTGTGTGTGTGTGTGTGTGTGTGTGTTTCAATCTCCAGACCCTTGCCTGATATGCAAACTATATCACAGCATGTAGAGAAGGGGTTGCACTATCACTACAATCCAGTGGATAAGGTCCCTATTGAAAAAACATGTTAAAAAAATTAAACTCAATAGAGTCTGAGCAATAATCTGCTCACAAGTTGGGCAACAGTCAGAGCTGGTCCTAGATCCTGGCCTGCAGTAAGCAGGAACAACAACTGGGAATGGAGAGAAAAGTGAGATTTGGAGGCAGGTTTCCTGGACACTGGGACCTCAGCTTGGACAGCTGGAGTCCACCTGTTGTTTATCACTAGTGTCCTAATGACTTCTGGCAGGTTCTAGAGTATTAGGATGAAGTTCATCCCTGATTGCTGTGGATGCAGAAACAGACACAGACAAGTTTGTTACACTCATCAGCAGCAATAAATTTGAATATGTATCATTTTCTCAGTTTGGTTGAATTAAATAAATTTTAAAACAGGAAAAAAAGAAGCCTTTTCAGCTATTGCTGCTAATGCTGAGTCAGGAAGCCTTCTCTTAAAGGAGCCATGCCTCTGCTCACCACCAGCAAACAGAGCCTAACTGAAAAAAAAAATTGCAGTTATCAAGAAGCTGTAGTTGACTCCCATTTTTGTAGGTCTAGAAAGACTTTTTTTTAATTTAAGCTTTTTTAGACTTTATGTGGACATTCTTGTCTTCATTTTGGGTGTCATTTTGTAAGCAGAGATTAGTCATTTGTTTTCCAGCAATCCATATCCAAATAATCACACAGGAACTATATTAATTAAAACATTGTTTGGTCTATTAACCAGGGCTTCTTATTAATTAACTCTACATCTTGAATTAACCCATTTCTATTAATCTGTATATCACCACAGAGCTCTAGTCTACCAGTAAGGTTCTAGTGGGTCTTTGTGATTGACAGCTACATGACACCTACTTCTATCTCTGCCTCTCTTCTGATTTCATGCCCAGCTTTGCTCTGCCAAACCAATGGCCCAAACAGCTTTATTCATCAACCAATAAAAGCAGCACATATGCACATCCCACATCATCGGGAGCCAACTGAATTGAGCACTAGGAACTGAACACTGGTCCTTTGCAAGAGTGATGCTCATCTTAACTTCTTGACCAAATTTCCAGCTCCTCATTTGAATATTTAATTTTTCCATTGTAAAAACTTAAATTCCTTTGTCGCTTTTGATAGTATACTTCTACCTATTTTATTTAGTGTCATTTTATTGATTGATTTTGTTTGTTTATTGTTTATTTATTTGGGGTTTTGAGACAGGATCTCATAGAGCTCAGGCTGTGTTCAAGGTAAAGTCTGGCTTGAATTTCTGATCCCACTCCTCCACTTTGGATTACAGACATTGCCACCACATTCTGCTTTCTTTGTTTCTATTGGAAACTGTGTGGGTGACTTTTTTTTTAATCTGCTTTCACTCTGTCTTGGAGGTTGATTCTTTGGTATACAGAAAAGGTGCTATTTTAATGTGTTGGTTTTATTTTCTACCACTTTGATGAAAGTATTTATTAGACTTTAAGAGTTTTCTAGTGCATCTCTGGGAACTTCCTTAAATCTTGTATTTGTTTGTTTGTTTTTGAGACAGAGTTACTCTGTGTAATAGCCATGGTTGTCCTGTAATTTGCTCTATAGACCACGCTGGCCTTGAACTCACAGAGCTCTGCCTACCTATGCTACCGAAGTGATGGAATTAAAGGTATATGCCACCAACTCCAAACTTCAAAATCATTTGTTAAGTAGGGGTGATTTGACTTCTTTTTCTTCTCATATGTTTCTACTTTGTTTTATTGATTTACTGCTCTGGCTAAGACTTTGAGCACTCTGTTGAATAAAAGCAGAGAATCAGTTAAGCAGGAAGAAGAGAAGAAGGTGTAAAAACAGAACATTTAAGTGACTGAAACTATTCTGCATTATGCTACATTAACGGTAATATGCCATTATACATTTGTTAGATGGTATAGAGTGAATTTGTCTATAAACTATAGACTTTAGGTGATAAGTATGAATCATTTTATCTTTATCAATATTTAAAATGCCCTACTGAAGTGCAGAATGACTATGACAGAGTAGGTGATATTCAGGTGACACAAGTAATATAACTACTTTCTGTTGAACTTTGCTGCAATTAAGCACTCTCAAACAAGTGCATTAATTTAAAAAGATGGAGCCAGTAAGATGGCTCAGCAGATAAAAGTTGCCACTAACTCTGAAAACTTGATTCCAATTCCTGTAAGCCACATGATGAAAAGAGAGAACCATTCTCACAAGTTGTAATCCTGCTTATATGGACATGTGCACACACACACACAGAGACACAAAGACGAGAGAGAGAGAGAGAGAGACTCTCTCTCTCTCTCTCTCTCTCTACGAGAGAACTAAATAAATGTTAAAAGAACTTAATGGCATTGGTGTTGGGTCTGGACCATAAATATTTCTCCAGACCAGAGGGGAGGCATGGGAATAATTGAGACAACTCACATGGCTTTATTGAGAGGGAGATTCTCAGTGATCCCTCATGAAATCCTGAGTTCACATCCTGAAAATTCCTCTGCATTTATTCTCCAAACACCCTTATGTACCAAAGCATCAACTGAGAGGAAAATTCATTAGCACTCTGTTTCCTAGGTAACAAGGTGAATGGCTGTGGTCACGTCCACACATCTACCTATGCCATCTCTGTCACATCTTTCTATCTTCCTGCTCTGTATGCCAGATCTGTCATGCAGGCTGAATTAGCATCTCTATCCCAGGCATCCTCCAGATTACAAAGAAGGAGCAGAACAACATTAGCAATCCTGACCCTGGTGACAGCCTATTTGTAGGTACTATTTGACCACCCCCTGTACAGCAGATGCAAACTGTGGCCTCAGATTCCGGTCACCATACCCTGTAGAAATATGGGCCTACAATCCACTCTCTCTTATTAATTTTAATAAAAACCTGTGGTTCTGCAACAGGACAGACTATCACATCTGCCTCAGGCAAAGACTTCCATTTAGCCAAATTTACCTGTCTTTGAACAGGCATTCCCTTTTATGCAAGCTCCTGTCTTAGGCATCTGGGGAGAAGAAGCTTTAAACCCATCATTGACTGATAATCTCTGTTAAGAAAAGAGATTAATGGAGAGAGATACCTTTGGCTCTGTGTTGAGCCATACTTTTTGTCAGTATAAATCATAATGCTTTATGAATAATCATGTTCCTAAAGACTATAGTCTCCTATTTAAAGGAGAAGAGGATCACCTGAGTTGAAAATGTTTCTTCAGGTAGTTTACAGGACCTTTAAATCTTTTACATTGTATTAAAATCTAAAATTATTAACCTATGCAATAAATCAAAGCATATACAGGGTGTGTCAAACTTTTCTCAAAATCGTATAAGCAGTTACAAACAATGTCAAGTCAATAGCAACTTTTCTAAACATCTTATAGGCATTTACAAACACTATCAGGTCAATACTAACTTTTCTCAACATCTTATAAGCCTTTACAAACACTATCTGATCAATACCAACTTTTCTCAAGATCTCATAAGCAGTTACAAACACTATTAGGTCAATACCAACTTTTCTCAAGATCTTATAAGCAGTTACAAACACTATCAGGTCAATACCATAATTAACAATAAATGCACAATTAAACATGTCATAATTTTCTTAAATCAACATTAATCAAAAGCCAAGAAAAGCTTTTCTGATGGGTGAGAGTACATTGGCATTGCTGTTATTAAATACCAGTTCCAGTCGCTGAGCAGCAGTTAAACCCTTAGGCTGTCCCCCTTCTTAACCAGAGGGGTTTTAGTCATTTCTTATTTTGAGTCTTTCTTTCCCTGAGGGGAATTCTTAGGTCTTAGTTTCCAGGTCCAATATTGTTATCAAAATGAGTTCTGTGTCCCAAAGATTAAAACATTAGATGTTCAGTTCGCATTTCAGTTTCAAAACAAACAGGATTCATGCTGCAGAAAATCGTAGTCATCGTAGTCAGGGCATCTCAGTGGGGCCTCTGGGTCTTTGTGTGTGTCCCAAAGCGTCTGGACGCAGCTCAGCATCTGTCCCTCAACAGCATGGCACCCTGCAGCAGATCAGGCACTCCTCTCTGTGGGGGTGGGGAAGACTGGACAATGGACTCCTCTCCAATTCCTTACACTACAACTCCTCTATGGAGCATTTGCAGCTACGATGTCATCGGGTCTGCCACTCCTTTATTATATATGCAGTCATCTCATCCAGCTTTATTTTCTTTCTGTGAAAAAAAGAGCAAAAATATCCTCAATCCCAAATTAATATAGGCTGGGTCTTTTCATCATTCATTGCAAGGGCTTTTCCTTCTTGCCTTAACAAAGGTCACCTTGGTGCAATCATGCCAGATCTTTCTGCAACTTTTTGCCCTTTTAAGTTATTTTCAAGGAGCCATAGCATTCTCCACAATTCCTTTTCATTAGTAACCACATATGCAGTTCTTCCATTGGAAGAGCCATGTGTAACATTTATCATAACATCTTTTAATGAATCTTTAACTATAAAATTAGCAAAATATAATTCTGCGAATTGCAGCAATGATCATCTGGGAAAAGATTATTGCTCTGGCTTTTTAATTGAGCAAACACAAATATCCAAGAATCAATATTTTAAAATTATCAATTAATCTATTGCTTAGTATAAGAAACATTGATTATAGCCAGTATTCTACTAAAATATCTCCTAGATTTCATCCTATTCCATTGTATTAGACAAATTACTGCTTTAAATTAAGAGTTTAACATCTTAACTGGCAAATGGGAAGGTGCAGCCATAAAAAGCATTCTGTTTTTTCATAAAACTTCTGTAGAATAAGTTTTGTACTTAATACATGCACTTGCCATAGCTGAATCATAATTAATATATTGTAGTTGCTGATTATTGTATACTCTACCTGCTGATCTAAAGTCCACCTGCTTGAGTACCTGTCTGGCAGCTTCTATAAGATCTCTATTAGAAACTGGCTGATTGCTCCCTTTAAGAATTTTACTTTATAGCTCAATATCTCCCATAAGAATACTATAACTAAGGCTTTAACCATTATATATCTAATTGAAAGTTTGTAAACTATCCTCCTCTCTAGTTGCAAGTCTGCCTAGCTGATAGAAAAATGGAAAAAAAAGAAAGCATACTCAACTATGATGCTGGTCTAATTAAACATCAACATGTAAAAGAATGAAAATAGATACATATTTATCTCTATGCCCAAACTCAAATTTAAATGAATCAAAGACCTCAACATAAAACCAACCACATTGAATCTCACAGAAGAAAAAGTTAGAAATACATTTGAATGCATTGGAACATCTCAAATACAACCTCAGTGGCACAGACATTGAGAGAAACAATAAATGAGTACTCCTAAAACTGAGAAGCTTCTGTATAGCAAAGGACATGGTCAACAAAACACAATATCAACCTATAGAATGGGAAAAGAGCCTTACTTATCCACTCCAAATATACAAAGAACTCAGGAAATTAGTCATCAAAAAAATAATTCAATAAAAATATATGGTACAGGGCTAAACTGAAAACTCTCAACAGGTGAACTTAAAGTGACTTAAAGACGCTTCAAAAATGCTCAAGCGTAACATCCTTAAGCCTTAGAGAAATGCAAATCAAAACTCTGGGATTCCATCTTATCCCTGTAAGAATGACCAATATTAAAAACATTGCTGACAATTTATGCTTAAGAGAATGTGGGAAGGAAAAACTCCTCCACTGATGGTAGAAGTTTGACATGGCACAGCCATTTTGGATACTAGTATGACAATTCTTTTTTCACAAAATGAGGCATCAATCTACCTTAATACTCAGCAATGCCAGCTTGGGGCCTATATAAAAAAGATGCTCAACCATACTATAAGGACGTGTGCTCAACTATGTTCATAGCAAAATTACTTTGTCATAGCCAGAACCTGAAAAACAACCCAAAAGCTTCTCTTTTACACCAACGATAAATGAGAGACATCATCCTTTACAATAGCCACAAATACCACAAAATATCTTGGCATAACTCTACCCAAACAAGTGGAAAAACCTGTATGATAAGAACTTTAAAGCTTTGAAAAAAGAAATTTAAGACATCAGAAAATTGGAAAGATCTACTATTTTCTTATAACATAGCAGCAAAAAAATGATAATCTTACTGAAATCAATCATCAGATTCAATGCAAATGCTCATAAAAATTAGAGTAAAATTCTTCACAGACCTTGAAAGAACAATCCTCAACTTCATAAGGAAAACAAAAACTCAGGTTAACCTAAACAATCCTAAGATTATGTAAATCAAGGAACTTCTGAATGCATCACAATCTCTGACTTTAAATTTCACTACAGAGCCATGGTACTGAAAACAGCTTGATATTGGCTTAAAAACAGATATGAATACCACACACTTACAAACAGCAGGTTTTTGACAAACAAAAATTGTGAAATGGAAAAAGAAGCATATTTATCTTGCTTATTTATTTTTAATTGTCATGAAGCTGCAGCTCCCTGAGGTTACCTTTTTTTCAAACATGCCTGTGAACTCGAAGCAGAAGCCAGGCCATGAGGTGGGGAGTAGGACATGCCACGCCAATATGTAACTATCTTTCTTATTTTAACTTGTAATCATAAATTTAGGAGAATTTCCGAACCCTCTCCCTTGTCCTATTGACTGACTCTGGGCTGCTGACTATGTGGGGTAAAATCTCTAAACTTTGTCTCCTGCTTGCCTTTTGCCCGCAGGTGAGTTAGATTCAACTGACTACTGTGTTTACACCTGGCTCCTTAATCTCAACAGCAAACCTAGGTGATTCTTGAGCCAAATGCCATATTTCCTTCATTTTTTCCTATCTGTTTAGCAAGTGATAAAAGCTGCATTTTTGTGACTATCATGTTTACAGACTCTAAATATCTCTGCCTCTTTTTCTGCTCCATTTTAACTTCTTTTAGCTATCAACATTTGTAACTGAATACTGTTTCCTTATCCCATATATGTAACTTATTATTTACAAATTTTTACTTCTGGTTTAATTTTCCTGCTTTCCCATACTTCTTTAAATTCTATTCTCTATTTCTGAGCACTCATTACTCATGTATCCAGTTGTGGNAGAACCCCAGTAGCACAGACACAGAGATACAATTAATAAATGGGACCTCCTGAAGCTGAAAAGCTTCTGTAAATCAAAGGACACAGTCAAGAAGACAAAACAACAGCCTACAGAATGGGAAAAGATCTTCACCAACCCCACATCAGACAGAGGACTGATTTTTTTCCCCTTTTGTACATATACATTTTCTTTTGTAGATTTATAAAGGTATATATATATTAAACTATTTGTTGACATTTTCTCCAGTCAGCTTCAGCAAGTTTCTCCAGTCAGTTTTCATATTTTCATTTACAAAACTGGTTTTCAAATCATTTGTATTTGTTATCTGTTCATAACTCTCTTCAATATCTCTGTAATATAGGAGTCTTTCTAACTAGATGTGTGCTTTTTAGCCCTAAACTTTATCAATAACCTAGAAGTCTCTGAAATACAAATTTACAGCTACAGAGGAGAATATATTTTGTCACCAAAATAATCAGATTCTATCATTGTGAAATTAACTGTACAGTATCAATAAAAATAAAGTTGAAGGCTAGGTGGTGGTGGCACACGCCTTTAATCCCAGCACTCAGGAGGCAGAGGCAGGTGGATCTCTGTGAGTTCAAAGCCAGCCTGGTCTACTAGAGCTAGTTCCAGAACAGACAAAGCTACACAAAGAAACCCTGTATCCAAAAACCAAAAAAAAAAAAAAAGTTGAAGACTTGGTGCCTTAAATATATGTGGTTTTTAAATTTTAAATTTTGAAGTCAATTAAGCTTTTATTTTTACACACTACTTTTAAGATGTTAAAAAATTACAAAATACATTTAATTCCCTACATTTAAAAAATTAAAAATAGCCCTAAACAATGAATTTAATTAAATAAAATATGCATGATATAAATCATTTTGAATGAAAAGCATTTTATATGCATATGATAAATATTAGTTATAGCTATAATGTAAACTTATTATAAATGTAGAGAACTTTCTAACTTTTGTTGTAGAAATATCACTTGGATAAGCATTCATTTTAGTCCTGGATTTAAAAATTAATACTAGCTGCCTTGTTTTAGCTTAGAAAGATGAATTCAATCAAAGTGGTGAGTGTGTTGTTACCCCAAAATACATCCAACAACCCTAATTAACAAACTTCTTGCAGAGCACACACCAAACTGTGAATTTTAAAAGAAGAGAAATCATTTCCACATGGAGATAATCTCTTCTCTGGTACCAGTGCTGCAGATCAGAGAATGAAGAGAGCAGCCGAATCATAGGATGCAGGCTGAGTCCTGGTTCTGTGGAGGATGCTCATAGGATGGATGCTCAGCCTGGATGACAGATTAGAGTACAATAAAACACTGCTTGAGAAGATGCCTGTGGGAGACCTTCAAAGACCAACAGAGCAATGACTCACAAAACCACGCCGGAAAGAAAGAGGGTCTAGGCAGCTCCACTGTACCTAATAATAATGTCCTTCAGGCGCTATAAGGCATTTTAAGAACAGGGCTTACACAGAATCCCCCTTTGAAATACCCTGAAGGGATTGAAAGTAATGTCATTTCCTTTTAGGGTGACACTGAAAATCTGTGGCATATCTGGGATTTTATTGTAAAATTCATGTTTCAGGGGAGACATTTTTACAAATATTAATTTAATGATACTGTACTGTTATATTATTATAGATACACTTCCAAGCTGGATTTTAGAAGGATGATGTCTTTTAATGATGATTGGCACTAACCTATTTTAGATTTATGGGTAATGAATCAATCTGAACTAGACAGCCTTTTAAAATTACCCAGTTTTGCTGTTTTCTTTTGTTTTTCTTTTGAATATTGTATTTGATAAATAGAATTCATAAGTACTGCATGAAATTCCATAAAGATATGAATTTATTTTAATAAAGTATTTTATGTATACCACAAGAGTAGCTATACTCTGTATTACAGGACAAAATTCGTTTGACAGTGTTCAACAAATGGCTCAATTATGTGATTTCCTGCCAAGGAAAACATATTAATCTGCAAAGTTGAAATCTGTTTTCAAAATGATATACAATTTGAGGCTGGCATTGGAACTGTTTATCTAAGTACATTGAATTTATGGCATATTTTTCATTCTCTGTACACGAACCTGGATTATGAAAACGTCATCTAGAAAATACTAATGGATTTCCCATTTCAAGGAAAGAAAATTGGAATTCTGAAGAAATAAAATGTTTTCCCTAATTTATCTTGAAAAATAATAGTAATAATGTAGGTGTCTTAATTCATGTTTAATTTCTTTGTGTCTGGCTCTATTTTGCTTGCATATTACAATTAATGTCTTAGGACTGTTGGCTCAGGGAAGCTATCTCAGAAAATAAAAATATCCTTTATGAACATTAATATTGCTGTTCTACTAGGAATACTTGAAAGGACTTAATGGATATATTTTGAACTAGACACTTAAAGGCTAAATTGAAAATAATAGAAGTGATTATGTGAGACAAGTTTATTTTCTCAGCACCATCAAGTTATGGTTTGTAAATTTCTCCTCTTAGATTCTATCTATAAATATTGTATACTTAAATATTTGTTTATTTTAAAATAAAGTTAAAGAGCAAATAACACAATTCAATTAAACGTTCCTAAGAATCAAAGTTGTAATTTGTAATCTGAATGATGAACCAGAACCAGGAGAGGGAAGGGTAGCAAGTTCATAACTGGCAAGGCCAGCTGGACTGGGACTGATGGAAACCTTCATCTGGCGATGGATGGGGATAGAGACAGAGACCCACATTG
>LOEQ01010526.1:5747-43086 GCA_001685075.1 Bramus lutescens | reverse complement strand
GTGTGTGTGTGTTAGAGAGAAAGAGACCCAAATACAGAAATATGAAACGTTGAAAAATAAAACTATGGGATACTTAGTGGAAGGACATTTTATGTTATGATGGCTTTTCCTACCAGTTTAATCTTTATTTTCTACATAATTCCAGTAAATATCCTTATTAGATACTGCAAAGATATGTTTTAAAGCTACATGATGACAAAATGTTTAGACTATCCAAGAAACACTGACAAGTAAAGGATAAGACAATCTAGGGACATAAGAAAGTATTCCAAAAGTATATATCTAAAATTTTGAATTATGCCAAGACATATCCAAACTAAACAGAAATTGATACATTTACAAAATCGAAAAGTAAGCGGATACATCATCGAAGAATACGTATTTACAAGAAAGTGTCGGCATTGTAGTTACCATCATTTCTCATTAATAAATTGAAGCGTAAAAGCAACGGCTTATCATTGAATTGTGTGTTAGGATGATTAGGACTTAAACTGACAGTGCTAATTTTGGACAACAATGTTTTCAGGTTCTTAAATTGGTAGATACTGCATTAGTGTGGGCTACATGACATCTATTGCATCAACACTTAAATTTAGATAAAACTTGTGCACAGACAATTGTACAATCTTAATCATGACAGCCAAATAATAGAGAGGCTGTTAACTTGATTGTCTCCCAGAATGTGAAGGTTAAAGCCTGTTCCTGAGGATACCATGCACTTCAGACACTGGACTTGGAGGAATCAAGTTTAAACTGACCTTCAAGCTCCTCCCTGAGGACTAATTCTTATAGCGTTTGAAGCTGCAATGAAGGCTACCAAGAAAGGAAAGCGATAAACAATTCAACACAACTATAAAGTCTATGGTGGACTATGACCAGCACAGGAAGAAATCCTCATGGGTGCAATCATGACACTTATTTCATGAGAGAAACCAACAGCCATCAAAAGTTCATTCTATAATTCCTGCCTGGTAAACCTAGTCCACTACCCACAGCTGTGAAATCAGGACCCCTAGAGAAGAACCTACTACCTCCACTCATCTCAACTAGTATATATCCATCTGCACTCTAAATATGTGTCCTTTTGTGCACAGATAAGCATAGCTAACATCCCCCCCATCAAAGAAGCTTCTTTTGCAGTACACTGAGATTATAACATAAAGTTATAAGTGATCAAAATATATGGAAACCTTGATGTGGGATTCCCCTCTGTATGCTGTGAATATGTTTTATTACCATTGGTTAATAAAGAACCTACTTTGGCCTATGGCAGGGCAGAATATTGCTAGGCAAGAAAACTAAACTGTGTGCAGGGGGAAAGAAGGCAGAGTCAGGAGACACCATGTAGTCACCCAAGAAGCAATGTGAGGTAACAAATCATGAGACCCGTGGTAAAATATAAAGTAGTAGAAATGGTAAACAGTTAGGTAATAAGAAGCCTGGACTAATAAGCCAAAGAGTATGCAATTAATATTAAGTCTCAGAGTGGTTATTTCATAAGCAACTTTGGGAACAGTCAGGCAGAGAAAAACCAGTTCAGGTGGACCAGTAGGACAGAGAACACGTGAGGCCTCAAACCTGACCACAGAGTGCAAAACATTAATTAAAATATCTGTAACACAACACTTACATCTAAGGCTCAGAGAACATTGCAGAAGAGCAGAAAGACTGTAAAAGTCAAAGAACCAGAAAATCTGTAGTAAGATAGCATCTTGGACACATGCCAGAAAAGATCCAGCCATAAACATAAACATAATCTGCACAACAACACTCCTTGGTCTGCCAATGCGGACAGGGGAAAGCTCACAGAACATTACCCTAGGTGAAGCTCCATAGGCAATTAATGGCTGGTGAGACAGTGAGAAACATCCTTCTCTCTCCTCCTGATAGGTTAGCTAATTTCAAGTAGTCAACCTTAAACAAACAACACATGCATGCAGTCCCCTCTCAAAGCACACACAGATACACAAATGAGCACACACACACACATACACGCAATATTCCTCAAAAAGAAACTGATAAAATGCAGTATAGCAATATCATCAAATTACATTCAGCAGCAAAAATAAATGTAGCATAAAAATACATGATTTAATGTCCATGTATATGTTTGTCTGAATGAAAGAAAACAGCCCAAAAATGACATAGTGGTTTCAATTATTTAACACTGTGAAATGAACAAACTGTATAGATGTTTCTCTTAGAGCATGCTAGCAGGGTCTTGTAGTAAGGAACGAATGCACCAAAGATATTTAAGATGCTTTAATTATTGTGTATAATAGCATAGTCATAGGTAGAAACTGTATTTTTGATTTGAAAGTTTAGGACAGAAATGAGATGCAAATGTAAAAAATAATTCAGAAGAGTGAAGCCTCCTAAGAGGAAATGCAAAATGAAGGATAAAACTTTATGAGATTTTAGAGTTTATGAGACAATCTTATTTGGAAGGGTAGAGCATGACTGGTTCTAATATATATGACATTAAAATTATTTGAAGATGGGGAAAGTATTCAAGCCATTTGCTCTCATTGATTTACTTGTTTTACAAAACTATGGGCTAACATTTTTGACACTGCTATATATTTACTGAAATTAAGCAGTTAAATAAATGTGCAGCAGACAAAAGAAAGCATGTTCTAAGGAGGAACTTTGCAGGTAAGTAAGTGCAAGAAGGTAGAATCAACCATATGCTTCACAATAATTTAGATTTGGAGAGTTTGAGATGAATCTTTGTATATTTCTGAGCACAGGAACTATTGAAGTTTGGGAATATTCATAGATATGTCTGTATGTGTGAGAATCATATATCTATTTATCTATCTATACATTATAAACAAGGCTGTCCCCTCAGAAATGAGCTTGCCTATTGTCCAGGTCTATTTCTATTTCTATCATCAGTAGAAGGAATCAGAAATATTGGAATATATAGGCAATTCTTGAAAGAAGGAAGAAAATATCCAAGATGTGCTAGATACTAGAAAGGAAGAACATGACTTTTTTAATACCCACAATAATGAGGTTTATGAAAGCTAAACAATCCTTATGACAGCTTCCAGTGGTCAGCTAGGAATACATGACAATCATCAAACTGTGTACTGAATTATTGCCAAAGTTTAAAACAAACATCCACTAATACATAGTGACCTAAATGAATTAATATATAAATAAGAAGGAAAAATTATGTGGATGGATTACAAATAAGGTATGTCAAAGACCTGTAACAGAGGTAGCATAATTCTCCATTCCTTGAGTGCTTAGAGGCATTTATCAAGCATGCAGTGTGAGATCAGTGGAAAACAAAGTCAACTCTATAGCAGAGAATCCAGGAAAGCAGTATTGTAGGACCATCAATAGAGATGTCAGACTCAGCATGATTGATCTTGATGGTATTTTACTTCTATAATTTTCCTCCTCAAGGTGAAAAGAACATTAGACAAATCCTAGCAGGGGAAAATTTCACAAGATGTCTCAACAGAACTCAAAACTTTCTGGATCTTTGGAAAACAAAGCAAACTTGAGATGTTGTAACAGAGAGGAGCCACCTACAGTGAATGACTGCTAAAGTGAAGGCATTCAAGAACAGAGAAGGACACTAGGTACAGTAACAGAAATCAGAAGAAACAATGGCCACTGAGCATTAAAATGTTACCCAGAAACATTTACTACTGTAGTGGTGGTACATGCTACAGTGTAAAATGCTAATTGCAGAGATTGGTTGTAAGTGGGAGAGGTCTCTGTACCATCTACAATATTTAAAAAAGAGCTTTCATATAATACAATAAAATCTATTATTATTTGTATTGCAGTGGCATTGTAGGATTTTGAGAACAATTAGATTACACAGTAATTATCTTTTTTCTATGCAGAATAAAAATAAGTCAATATCCATAGAGATAATGAAGAAACAGGATGACATTGTGTTTTGCTGTGCAACATTGAAACTTTGAAATCAATGAAAAAACATGCCTTCATAATTCTGAAGGAAAAGTATATAAACTAGAATTATATAAATAACATCACTGTCATCTAACAAAGAGTGTTTTATTAGACATGTGTTTTATCAAATAGTTTTTCCCCTGAATCCTTTGTCAAGAGTCATGATCACTTTGTCAGAACAATAAAGAAACAAACTGAAGTGAAAGGCAAAAGCTTCAGGATACAAAGACTCTGACCCATGAGAGAGGAAGGAAACTCCAGGCTGACATTTGTGTGGCAGGTCGAGAGATCACACACAGTAGTGCAAATCAAAAGAACAGACAGCTTCAGGAGGAATGCTTTCAAGAGAAAGAACAAAGAAGGGCTTCATTATCTTCCGGATTGCTATTATGTATTAAGAGGCAATGCACATTACTGCAATGAATTTGGCGGCTAATTAACACAGCAAATAAAAAGAGGTGATTATTAACTTCTAGAATATCAAATGGGCATAGGGAATTATCACACACCATTAATTTAATTATGAGTAATATTTATACAATCAGAGTAAGGTAATCTTGATTTGGGATCTTCCCATCATTATGCTGCATAAATCACAGGAAAAAATAATTTGTAAAAGAACTTCATCTGTGATAGTGATGTAAAAGCACTATATCCACGTCTTCCTCACTGTAAAACCAGTGTGTACCTCCCTAAAACTGAAAAAATATCACAGTATTATTTTTAGTATAATTCTTATAAATTGAGTATATATTCAAAGAAACAACTAAGCAGGTAGAAAGTGAATCCCGATAAAGAGTAAAATCTAGACAGAGCAGGGACTTGTGTTTGCAGTCCTAATCTGCTCCAGACCAAATGAAGTAATGGCGTCAGGAACCTGTGATCTTTCACCAAGAATGGGTTTTCAGAACTGACTTCATCGAGGTTCAATATCCTAACAGTGTGTCAATCTTTATAGAACAGATTTAAATCAAGATTATTAAATAACTGAGAACTCTTACATGTATCAGGAAAATATACGAAAACAGAATACACGGCCTAAATGCTCACTTCCTGCAACATGAGAATGTTAAGAGTTTGAAGCAGGTTTTTTTTCTGCATAAGTGATGAACAATTAGGTAAAACATGAGGAAACTGGACACTGTTTAGTATAAACTTGGCAACTGGAATTGTGGAAAGCCACCTGCCGTCTGGGAAGGATACAGATCTCCAAGAGTCACATCACATAACTCTAAATAGTTGGAGAGATCTATTGTTTTAGTAGAGTAAGTAGAAAGAAGTGAAAGTAAAATGAAAATTGTCAGTGTTTCTCTAGGTGGGAGAAACGACAGCTTTTGAGTTCAAGAACATTAATAATCATATTTTAAATTTTTTCTTTGTCTCATGGAACCTCAGGCAGACATTTCAACCTACTTTCATTTCCATTATCCTCCAACACAGTATACAGCAATCAGAAGTAATTGCTATTTAAGATAATTATATTTGAAATGAAAGGGGGTGGTAGAAATAATTAATCATAGCTTTAAGGAAGCATAAAAGTACATCAGCCAGCAAAGAATCCAGAGATATATGGTCTTTCTTATAAAGTTATCTATCTTCTATCTATCATCTATCTATCTATCTATCATCTATCTATCTATTATTTCTCATTGTTGTCTGTGAATATAGCTATATGCTCTCTTTTTGCCCTTGTAACAATAATACTACTTTTTAGGAAGGAGTATACTTATATATTCCATTCCTTCAGAAATCATCACCTTGTATCTTTGTAGTAAAACAATTAAATACATGTTATACTTAATAAATCCCTAATGCTGTCATGGGAAAACATATTTTTGAAATAGCTCCAAGATACAAATTTAATTTTGGAAAAATGTCATTAAATATTTGCAATTTCATAATGAAACCATCAGTCTGGAGTAATTACTGCTCTGATGTAGTAACACAATTGTGGCTCAGACATCTTCTGAATGTCAAATACAACCTTCCTTAAAATTTTACTCTCATTATTTTATATCTTAAGATTTTTGGAATAAATATAAAAATACAGTGTATAAAATGCCTCCTTTAAATCTCAGGTCAGTGTTTTTCTGTAAATATTCTGATGCCAGTGTCCCCTATCATCATGCTCAAGCTAGAGCACTCCCAAATTCCTTACACGTGAGTTTCATCATGTTGTCCCATTCACTACCTACTTTATTTTGTGACGAATTTCTTTAGGATTGCACTCTTGAGTCCCTTTCTGCCTTTGTGCTGTGATATACTTAGCCTATGCATACTAAGTTATGTGTCCATATCTGCCTAACAAGGTGACAAGGTATTTCTTGTAAGAAATATTTCATAGTCATTCCCATATTTATTATGCCTAGAAACACATAAGGAAATTTGTGATTATTAAATTATAGGTTTGTCAATAGAGTGAGAAATAAATGAAAAAAGGCATTGTTGGTGTTATATCCTGCCATTTTCCTGCTGTATTTTGAGGTTACTGGTGTTCTTGTCCAATATAGACTTATTTAGGACTATTACTGTTAGTCAGAAAGATGTACTGTAAAATTTTCCTTTCTAATTATGTCTTTGATAGTTTAACAGATCCCAGTGTTTAATGAGTGAACTCTGTTGACTGTAATCATCATTTGTCTCCTAATCTCCATGTCTTCCTTGTTCCTTCTTCTCATTTCCACTTTCCTTGGTTCTCTCTTCCTGCCCTGTGTCTGCCATGAGACATCACTGCCATTTTTCAATGACCGATAATCATGGTTCATACCACTGTGAACACTACAAGGCCATAATATTATATTTCATAAAGCTGTTTCAGATTCCTTTTTAGAACCTTGTTATGAACTGTAGCAAAAACAGAGTGTACAGTTGTAATTACCTGTTCTTAACCTGTTAAGATGTTCATTCAGTGGAACTTAGGTGAGTGATTACGGGTAAGACAGTCATCCAGTGGTTATTTCCATTTTTTNATCTATCTATCTATCTATCATCTATCTATCTATTATTTCTCATTGTTGTCTGTGAATATAGCTATATGCTCTCTTTTTGCCCTTGTAACAATAATACTACTTTTTAGGAAGGAGTATACTTATATATTCCATTCCTTCAGAAATCATCACCTTGTATCTTTGTAGTAAAACAATTAAATACATGTTATACTTAATAAATCCCTAATGCTGTCATGGGAAAACATATTTTTGAAATAGCTCCAAGATACAAATTTAATTTTGGAAAAATGTCATTAAATATTTGCAATTTCATAATGAAACCATCAGTCTGGAGTAATTACTGCTCTGATGTAGTAACACAATTGTGGCTCAGACATCTTCTGAATGTCAAATACAACCTTCCTTAAAATTTTACTCTCATTATTTTATATCTTAAGATTTTTGGAATAAATATAAAAATACAGTGTATAAAATGCCTCCTTTAAATCTCAGGTCAGTGTTTTTCTGTAAATATTCTGATGCCAGTGTCCCCTATCATCATGCTCAAGCTAGAGCACTCCCAAATTCCTTACACGTGAGTTTCATCATGTTGTCCCATTCACTACCTACTTTATTTTGTGACGAATTTCTTTAGGATTGCACTCTTGAGTCCCTTTCTGCCTTTGTGCTGTGATATACTTAGCCTATGCATACTAAGTTATGTGTCCATATCTGCCTAACAAGGTGACAAGGTATTTCTTGTAAGAAATATTTCATAGTCATTCCCATATTTATTATGCCTAGAAACACATAAGGAAATTTGTGATTATTAAATTATAGGTTTGTCAATAGAGTGAGAAATAAATGAAAAAAGGCATTGTTGGTGTTATATCCTGCCATTTTCCTGCTGTATTTTGAGGTTACTGGTGTTCTTGTCCAATATAGACTTATTTAGGACTATTACTGTTAGTCAGAAAGATGTACTGTAAAATTTTCCTTTCTAATTATGTCTTTGATAGTTTAACAGATCCCAGTGTTTAATGAGTGAACTCTGTTGACTGTAATCATCATTTGTCTCCTAATCTCCATGTCTTCCTTGTTCCTTCTTCTCATTTCCACTTTCCTTGGTTCTCTCTTCCTGCCCTGTGTCTGCCATGAGACATCACTGCCATTTTTCAATGACCGATAATCATGGTTCATACCACTGTGAACACTACAAGGCCATAATATTATATTTCATAAAGCTGTTTCAGATTCCTTTTTAGAACCTTGTTATGAACTGTAGCAAAAACAGAGTGTACAGTTGTAATTACCTGTTCTTAACCTGTTAAGATGTTCATTCAGTGGAACTTAGGTGAGTGATTACGGGTAAGACAGTCATCCAGTGGTTATTTCCATTTTTTTAAGCTTTCTTTTTATTTATTTGTGTCTTTCACAWCATGCTTCACTATCTCAGAATTCACCCACATTAAAATCCCYTTTCACTCTGAGGAGAGATGCTGCTAAAGCTTCCTCTTCTTAGTCTTTATTTTCGTTGTCAGTTCCAATAGCAGGGAAAATTCCAGTGGAAAATAAGAAGCTCATAGAAAGAACTTACTTAGGGCTCTGCTCGCCAGCCATTTGGTTCAATTACAAAGCCTACTAGTTGAAAATGATGTCCTCTTACACAATCGACTGGACAGTTTCCTGACCATATTTATTTAAAAAAAAAAAAGGCTTGTAGGCGCTATAGTCTTTAAGAACATGGAGGAGTAGGAGACAGCCAGAGACAGTGAAGGACTCCAAGTCAACAAGTTCAGAATAGCCAAAACAGGGTTAGGATGCATACGAACTCAGAGAGACTCTGCCAGCATCCACAAGATCATCACAACTTCAAGTCAGACAAAATCCGAGCACTGAGAAGGGGAAGTTGACACAAAGTACCGCTCTAACCAAGAAGCTCTTTGTAATTGATACCCACTGGGAGAGGGAAAACCGGTTTCCTCCAATGAACTGGCATTGCACTGCATAGATCAACTACACTCCAGGGCAGGGCCCACGCTCCAGAGTCATTGGCGAGCAGTAATGTGAACTCTGTGTTTCTTGTGTACATATTTTTCCTGTTTTTTTTGGTACTTTTTTTTCGGTTTTTTGTTTGTTTGGTTGGTTGGTTTGCTAGATGATTGCTTTGAGAGAGAGAGAGAGAGAGAGAGAGAGAGAGAGAGAGATAGAGAGAGAGAGAGAGAGAGAAACAGAAAGAACATGAATTTGAGTGGTTAGGAAGATCTGGGATGTGATTGGGGGAGAATATAATATGATTTGGAGAAGATATGATAAAATAAATTTTTGAAAATAATGTTTTAATTATTTTTTGAAATTATAATTACATTATCTCCTTCTTACCCTTTCCTCCCTCTAAACCCTCTTACATTTATATCCCTTTTCCCTCTTTCAAATTCATGGCCTCCTTATTCATAAATTGTTATTTTGTTTGTTGTTATGTGAGTCAGTGTGTGTCCCTAAATATAGAAATATAACCTGCTCAGTCTGTGAAATGTTACTGTTCAGGGATGACTGCTTGTATTGGAAAAGCAAAGGGTGTGCTCTTCCCTGGAGATCTTTTCTCTAACTCCCAGCATTCCTTAGTTGCCTATAGCCCTTTGTATAGATTTGAGGCCTGGTGGTCTTTCCCCCTTCCATCTTAGTGTGTCCATTGGTGTCATTCTTGCTCAGCTCATGTTGCAGCAGTCATAGGAGTGAGACTTACTGGGTGTAGTTTATGACACTACTAGGAAACACAGTCTCACAGGAAACCCCCTCTTTTTCTAGCTCTTACAATCTTTCCACCTTCTCTTCTGCAATGATTCCTGAATCTTAGGTATCATGAAAGCTAGTCCTCGGAGGGAAGACAAGTCAGCTCCAGCTCAGAAACTCTGGTCACTGTGTCTGAGGTGTATCGTGGTTTCCACAATAGCAATTTAACTTTCACTTCTGGGGAGCAACTAAGGGCAAGAGCAATAGCATACAATGTTTAAAGAGTCATTCAGACAATCCTCACCAACAACTCAAAAGAGGGCTACTCATGTCTGGAGTGTTTTGTTAGATGATCTATGAGTCTTGATTGAGGCAAGGATTGTCAACCCAGATGGGAACAATCCATTTAAACTATATTTAGGCATTTTTAGGTAGGTAGTTAAGTGTGTGATTCCTTATGACTTTTTCAAACATCCTTATTCTTTTTAGCCTACTCCCTCATTTTTATATATTTGTCTCCCTCATCTATTACTAATTATGCCCCCCAATTTTTATTTCCCCTTTAAATCATTGTACCTTGTCCATTTGTCTCTCTATTGCTCACCACTCCATTAACCGTGCAACAGTACCTTTTTACTTTCCAGTAATAAATAATTTTTATGCAATTACTCTAGGTAATATTCAGCCGGTATAAACAAAAAAGGAAATCATAGAGTAGATAGATCCCTTTGGGCCTAAACCTGAGGAACAAAGCAAGATTCTTTCTTCCCAAGCAATGTGCTGTGACTACAGAATGTTCACTCTGGCAGCTACTCTTAGGTAGCTGCATCTACCCTAACTCTTCTGGTTTGCATGCTGGTGTGAGTGAGGATGTAAGACTAAGTGAAAATGTACCCTTAACACTGACACTCAGTCATGAGCACTGGAGGTGATCACTTTGAGCACTGCCTTTAAATCTGCCTTTCTGTGTTTGAGACTTGTATGATCCCCCTGCCCCACTAGCACTAGTCTCTTTAGAGATGGATCATATCTAATCATTTATATAGAAAATATATTAGATGGATTTATTCCAAACATATCTGGCTTTGTCCTGGTTTCTTCCAAAGAAATGATTCTGTAAAGAATTCTGTCTTGATTTGGCAGTTCCTTAATATGTCTTTGATTTTGAACATCATCTCACGATTGTGTTCTTTTAAGTGTCGTTAGTATTTCCTGTATTAGTTCTGCCTCCTTAGCTCTGTTGACAAGAATCTGTGATGTTCCTGTGATGTTTTTCAATGAGCCCAGAGGCCAGGACATAACAGAAAGTTTCAATAAAAGACTCAAACCTTGTGAAGTTGCATTTCAGTGGCACAGAGGATCTCTTATTTGAATTTCCCCAGCACACCCATGCACTACCTTACACGCAATTTCTTGTTTCAAGACGGAAAAGCATCTCTAGATGAAATCTATCTGTAACTCCTATTTTCATTAATTATATCAGGAAGGAAAAGCCAAGACTCCAAATTAGTGAGGCAGATGTAACACAAATATAAAATATAAGAAATTTAGTTCTTGTCATCCTGATCTTCACACTTTTTAATCTATGTTTATCCCTGTTATTCCAGTTAAGAACATTTGAAAATGATTTAAGCAACAGAAAAAAAATTATGTTAAGCAACATGATGGCAAGAAGGGAAGACAAAATGACTAAGCACAACGTGGTACCCTGGATGAGATCCTGGAACAGGCAAGGGACATTGGGTAAAAACTAGAGAATTCTGACAGGCTGCAATGTTTCGGCCGTATATATTAATACAGAACACATGGACTTACTTTTACCTCAGAAACATGTATCATAGTTCACCAGACTGCTGTTAAATGTCACCTCGGGTATTCACAAAAGCTACTCTAAGGATCTGGGAAAAATCAATAAATGAGAGTTCTGCTTATTATCAGAGATGCAGTGAATTATTTTAAGATATGTTTTTATATTTTACACTGCTATCTTTTCTTTGATTTCTGAATAACATCAATCCCAGTTTTTAAAAGAAAACCTATACTTAGATTGTTTGTCTTTGGGTCAATATTGTTCCCTAGGCAGAACTTTCATCATTGATAAATTAAGCAAAGTCATTTCTATTTCTGACAATCTACAGGTCTGAGGTACAGAAAATACATGACAGTATAATAGTAGAGAACCATACAGATAGTTGTAATCAGCAAAAGGCGGTGGTAGGCCACATTGTTTGTCCCTACGGATCCTCTCGCTTGGCAATTCTCAACCTGTGGATCATGACCCCTTGGGGATCAAACAATCCTTTCACAGGGGTCGCATACCAGACACCTTCCATAGCAGATATTTACATTATGATTCATAACAACAGTATATTATACTTGTGAAGTAGCAGCGCAATAATTTTATGATTGGGGGTCATCAAAACATGAGGAACTGTGTTAAAGGGTCATAGCATTAGGAAGGTGGAGAAATACAGTTCCAGCTAGTCCCAGCTGTGCTGAAGATACTTTGTGGGTGAACTCCTCAGGACAACTACCCAGAAATCCTTCCCCATCCCCTAGCCAGTGAGTCAGCTCTCTAGAGTTTCTCTTAGGACTGTGACTTCTTTTTTAAAATTATCTAGAGATTACTACTACACTCTAATTATTTATGCATATTTCACCCTAAAGTACATGTTAAATGAGTGAGAATTGGCTAATGTCGTTGAGTACAGTAAGTAAATCAAAATTAGAATGCATCTGGCTGCCTTCGGTACCCAAAAGAAAATTAAAAGGCTAAGAAAATTGCTTGAAAAGCGTAAGAAAAATTGGGAAGTGCAGAAAACATTAGTATCTAAGCAACCCAGGGAAAATGATTTTTTAGTCTAGTGTGCTTAAATGAAAAAAAAATAAGAACAAGAAAAGAAAAAAGACAAAGGAGATACATACTTGAAGAGAAAAAATTACTGGTAATTATAATTCACTTTAAGATAAATGAAATTAAATCCCAGCTCACCATGTCTGTCACTCGAACATTTATTGAAGTGCCTATAAAGAGTAGAAACTGCATAAACTATAGCCCCTCTATTTAAAACATTTTCCAATGTATAAAGAAGATACAGAAGAAGATAAATATCTTTACCTAAGGTGGAAGAGCAAATCAAGTGTGAGGGTAGAGGGTCAGCTCAAACAAGGAGTGACAAAAGGAGTGAATGACACCGACCCTAACGTCTTTATGGGAAAAGTCTTCATAAAAGAGAAGCAGCTAGCATTCTGTCTGAAATAAGTGATGCCCAGGACTGAATGAGTCAAGACTGGTCTGTGTGTCTGTGCAGGTATGTTTTGCCTGTTTCCTTTGTAGGGTGCATTCTCCTCACTCCTTAACCAGGCTTAACTTGCTTCTCCTTTGGAAAGTAACAAGGAAGAAACTACTACAAAGGATTTTTGTTTCAAACTCCACAGTGGGATGGATTTATTAGTCAGTAGCGAGACAATGGAGGCAGGCAGTAAGTTGTAGGAGCAAAAGGCACAGTAACAAGTCCCTGAGATCTCATGCTGAAAACTTTTTCTAGTGCAGCAGTGCCCCTAGAACAAAGTCACAGACACACATGAGAATGGGGGTTCCCTACACTGTTGTAAATCATTCGTTTTCACATTAAGCCATGCATTCTAGTGCATCTTAAGTCAACCTAATTTTACCATTCCTTTGGTTTTCTTCTGGAACACTGCACCTTCTAGGGACTGGGAGAGGCTTGGAAATGTGGGCCCATAATAGGAAAATAAGAATACAGAAATTTTATAAATAGTAGAACATTATTAAATACATCCCAAAATTTTAATGACAAGACAGAAAGGACAGCCTATGAGGCAACTGTGAATGTCGAGCATTGTTCCCCTCCTAACATGCTGGACACCTCTTCTCCTTCCTAGGCTCAGCTTTCTCACAGCCGTCTACCATATAATTAAGCCTGTGCTCGTATTACCCTCCCACTCATCCTACCCTAATGTGGCCATTTGAAGAGTTTCATAAGAGAAAGTTATTAATCTTGCAAACAGAGAGATGAAAAGCTCATTTCAAATTAAGTGTGAGGAAATGTGGGTATAGGTGAACGTTTTCTAGGAAAATAAATTATTGTTTTTCATTGGAGTTTTGACTAAGTCTTTAATCTCCTGCACATATATACATCTTAATGTGAATGGCTTGTTGTTTGCTAATTATAGACACAGACAGATACCTATAAAATCATTGAACTTGGTAAATATCTTGTAGCTCAAAACATAACAGATTCTACTACTTTTGAGTAAAAATAGCTTGGCTCTTATCGTAAATCTTAATGACATGAATTATTAGCAGCAAATATCTCACATAAAAATTCAGAATAGTGAAAATGACTAACTCGTGGGCTTATGGTGATAAATTAGTTGTTCCTCATTGAAATGTCTTCTAAAATAGAGATGGCTAATAACAAACCTCAGAATGATAATCTCTACTGGAGCCTCCCGAAACTGTCGTTTTGTATATTTTAGTAATTTTTTCATCATTTCAACATGTTATTTTCATCTAAAAATATACTACAATCAAATGCTTTCAAAAATTCTCATCATCATATTTTCTATACAATTAACTGTAGCTATGTTATGGAAGTACCTAATGGCTAGATTTAATTTCTAAAATACTTTAATGGGAAGTTCCATGTGTTAAGTTATACATAATAATTTTCTCAACTATTATACCACAGTTTTAGGAATTTGCAAACAAGGTTTGAGTGTCTTGTACCAACTCAATGGACACTAGAGATAATACTGCCATTATGAGGAATTATTTCTTTGAAATTAATGCTTGTGTAATTTTTCAACAATTTGCCCAACTTCTTCAATTTATTCAACCTCATATTTTTGGATGTCGTTTAACTCCTATAAAAGAGGTAGTAAAGGAGACAGGGGATGGACAGGGGTCAAGGGAATTAATTAGGTAGATCTCTATTTCAAGATATTTTTAACTCTTTCCCAACAGTGGAAAAAAGCCCTTTGGTTACTGCAGATGCTCTACCGAAGCAAAAGGCATGGACTCTCCTCAAAAGATGATCTTCAACCTTGATCAACTAATGTCCACTCTCTTATCCAGAAGAAAGCTGGCAGCACTTTCTAGAGCTTTGTCTAAGTCACATATTTGCCTTCATCTCCCTTCCCATTTATCCCACTCCACTAGTGCAGTCAACCCTTTTATTACATCACTGCTACAAGAACCATCATATCAGGGGAGCCTACTTAAGTGATATGGTATTCGAGGACAAGCATGTTGTTTTCATTACTAATAATAATGATATTGTTTGATATAAAAAAACTTATTACTTTCAAGTGTGGATTTTGGATTTCATGCGTGTGTCTGTGTATATGTGTGTGAGTGTGTGTGTGTGTGTGTAAAATCAGGAAATTCAAGTGACTTCTTCAAATTAATACAATTATCTTTACAGTTTATATATTAACTATTTAATCAAACCATAGGCAACATTTCAATCTAGAAAACAAGACCACAGAAAACCCTTATGTACTCAAAAATGTATGGCAAACTTTCATTTGATAATTGAACAAAAGGCTCATGAATCAGTATCATCAGTTCTGTTCCAACTGTTGACTTCATTTGCTCTTAAGCCTATTACCTAATCAAATTTGCCCAATATTTTATAAGATGAACTCTGGCCTTTCTTTTAAAAGATAAACACATTTCAAATAATGACAAACTGATTAAGTCACTATGCTGGCAAGTGTCATATTATGCTTTAAGATGAACCATGATTCATGAATAATTGAATAAATTTTCAGATTACACTACCCTAAAGAACCGAGAATTTTATCTGATTTATCACATTGATCCAGATGAGAAAATTTTAGACATGAATTGGCCAGTTTCTTAGACTTCGAAGTTAGGAGCAAGAGTTTAATTTCATAATTTTTTATCTGATGCTTTACTACAAAGTTGATGAAGAAAACCTTGCTAACTTCATTGCCACGCATGTCTTTGTCTTTCAAACAAAGTATCCAGTTACAATTTGTATTTCAGTCTATGTTGAATGTGATGCTTTCCCTTCTACGTAATGATATTCATCTGGAGTTCAGATAACGTATACAGGGCGGGGCAAATAATTTTGTTAACAAGTCATTCTGAAGATCACTCTGAAAGTACTTGTAAGTTCCATGCTCTGTAATTTTTAAATGGTCAAATGCACAGGATGAAACAAAAGTCTTCAAGGCAGAAGCCAATCTACCCAGAAGGGCTTCTCCTCCTATCTTAGCTGCGCTATCACAGAAGTTTAGATATATGATTGTGAGTTTGCTCAGTGTGAGCTGTTATGTTAAATTCTGTCTGAACTACTTTATTTAACTTTCACAAGACTAGGAAATATATTGCTGCTACTTCAGAAATTGGCAGACGGAGTTTCATTTTTCCAAGGTCTCATAAAAAGTAAATAATAATGGTGGAATTTCAACTCCATAATGTGTGTCCATAATTTATTTTCCTCTATGTGTCTATATTTTGGTGTGAGAAGAGAAACGAAATGTTGCAATGGAAGAGAGGGTTTCTGATCCACACTAGCATTTGTCAAAGTCAGGCTAGATGCGTCTTCCACCCTGTTACAATAATTCAGGTAGATGACATGACATTAAAAATGTACACATAACTTTCAAGTTCTAGTTTTTCTCTCTCCATCCTATTACATCTAGTCCAATACAATACATCGGTGGTAGATTTGGTATTTGTGAGAATTATACCAGATTTCGTACTTTTATTCTCTTTTTAAGTGTATCTTTACCCTTTTGTCATTACACATCATCAAAGGTTCAGTTGCTCTACAGGCAGATATTTTTGGTACTCTCTCGCCTGTTAAAGGATGATAAAAGTACCCACTGACTTTCTGGAATATCTGTAACTCTTCATGCTATATTTACATGGCACTGCATGTCCACTTGACTACAGAGGCAATTATCTCCCTTTTTCCATTTTGCTATTTTTGTTTTTAACTTTGTTATATGTATATTCTAACAAAAGGGAGACTAATAAAAAGATGACTGATATAGGCAAAAACCTTTACGTAGGAAGCCAAAAAGCAGCCTAGGAGGAAAGGAATAAAATGAACAAATAATTATTGGACACTCAGTAGAAAATAGGCTGCTTTTTTGACATATCAAAGTAACAAAACTTAAGATCAAGGGCAAGAGTGACAGGAGAAAATATAGAATACAAATTTATCAAGAGTGAGGGTATTCTGGAAAAGTAGCAGAGATGCAACAGCAGAGACCAGTTTGTTACTAGAGAAGCCTGATTTGCATACACTACAAGGCTCTCCTGCTACAAGCAACCTGATACTATGGCAATACTGCCCGTGTCTATAAGTGAAAGAGCTGTTCTTATGAATGAGTTTAGACATCCTGTATTATCAGAGAGATGCAGGAAATCATATCAGAAACCCCTGAGTAGGAAAGTCTCCTGTCTCCTTCATTCTAAGATGAAATTGGATTAGTAACTACATCATGATGCCAACAGGACAGTATTGGCAAAGGAAGGGAAGGAAATATCTCAGAAGAGATAGATAGGTTAGGGAGTTCAGAGTTGATTTATCTATGGGGATAAATATGATTTTCTTATGATACAAATATGTTTTTATTCTGCTTTCACTGATGCATCACAAAGTTTCAGTTACACCACTGGAACAGTACCAGATTTTCGACAAGAATGACAATGGAGATGCAGTCTTGAAGAGGGTAAAATATCCTCAAGAAGACACAGTGAGATTTTGGATGTGGATCCTGAAGATTTGGGGTTGTCTAAGTTATAAACAGATACCCATCATGCACAGTTCAGGTTCCTGCAGTCATGCCATCAATATCTAGGAACAGATGAGAGCTGCTGCAACAAGCATGCAACCATGGCTTCTGTAAGGACTGCCAAACAAAATTAGCAAAGCTTAAAATGTTACCAAACTATGCATAGAATGGGAGATTCATTCTCATTAAATCATAGTGCCAGCATTTTTAAATTCCTGTAGTGAATGTTTGATGACAGGTTTAAATTTTCTTCATACCTAAACAATGACTGTTTCAAGGATGAAATCTCTTTCAATGTTTCATGGAGGAAAACTCAATTTATAAGAACTTTAGATTTTTTATTATTTAACTCATGAAATGGAGACATTGTTTTATGGTATCAGGTTTCAAAACAAAGGCAGAATGGCAATAAGTTTGTTTAATAAGAAACCTGTTTATTATAGAAGAAAATGAAGTTCAGTGGTAGTCCTGACCTGTGCAATCTACTGGAGTTCCCAGCTTGCCTTAAGAGAATTCCAAAGCCTGACTGCTCTTTTGGACTGGAGAGGGAGATGGAAAGGGAGTGGGGGGAGGGGAAGGGAAATGGGAGGAGGGGAGGTGGAAATTCTTAAGAAAAATAAAAAAAAGAAACTGGATTGATTAAATCACTGCTTTGCTCATTAGCTCTGGCTTCTCGTTGGCTAACTCTTATACCTTAATTTAACACATTTCTATTAATCTGTGTATAGCCTTGTGGCTGTGGCTTACCAGCAAAGTTTTGGCATGCTTGTTTCTGATGGCTGCTACCTGGCTTCTCTACGACTCCCCTTCCTTCTCCCAGCATTCAGTTTAGTTTTCCCCACCTAGCTAAGCTCTTCCTTGCTATAGGCCAAAGTAGTTTCTTTATTCATTAACCAATAAATGCAACACATAGACAGAAGGGCCTCCCACACAGAAAAGGGGGGGTGATGTGGGATTCCCCTCTGTATGCTGTGAATACCATTGGTTAATAAAGAAACTAGCTTGGCCTGATAGAGTAGAGCTAGGCAGATAAAACTAAACTGAATGCTGGGAGAAAGGAGGCAGAGTGAAGAAGCCGTGTAGCCACCACCAGAGATAGACATGCCAAAACTTTGCCAGTAAGCCACAATCATATGGCAATATACAGATTAATAGAAATGGGTTAAATTGAGATGTAGGAGTTGGCCAATAAGAAGGTAGTGTTAATGGGCTTCACAGTTTCAACAATGTCACGGCATGGAGATGTTTTCTTATAGAAGAGATCATCCACATAATACGAAACCTGCAATATCTATTAAGACTTATACTCAGAAGTAACTAAGCTTTATCCAATATCTTATTGATTACATAGGTCTGGTCTATTTGATCTGAGAGAGTACTGTGTGAAGGGACACAAACTAAGGATTACCAGTGTTAGGTCATTAAGGATGTCGCTTAAAGGTCATGTATGGAAACATGGGTCAGTCCTTTAGGAAGTAATTGGGTTAGGAGGGCTCTGCTTTCTCAAGAGTATTAATTAATTCAAAAATTAATAAAAAAGTCAATTAAATTATTACAAGTGATTTTGATTTAAAACTTAAAACCTGAGCTCTGTCTGTAAAGTTTCTTGCCATGTGATGCTTTCTGCCATGTCATAATGCAGTAAGAAGTCCCTCGTTAAAAGCTGGCATCATGCTTTTGGGGAAAAAAAGAGAGAGAATTCCATTAAGGGTCTCATGCTCCACTCAATGGCAAAATTCCAAAGGTTGCTTTAGGCTAATGCATCCAATCCAGTTGAACTGCACATAGCTTTCCACAGAAACAAATCTGGTGAACCCACTATTTCTTGAGAACATGCAACAGGCAAAAAACCTGGGAAGATATCCAAAGCAATCAGTTAAAGGACTTTTCTGCATGTACATAGTAGATGCATTTAAAAAAAAGAATTCAGTGAATAGTCAGGTTATCCATCACTATGTAATAAATATCTGTGTGGATTAAACATCTCACATTTCAGTGTCGTTTTCTTTGCATACTCTAGCTATTTAAAATATGCTCATGGCTCCTTCAACTTAAATGTTCCATCCATAAGGGAGAAAATTCAACCATTGTGAGTTCCAAGCACCTTAAATGTGCGGGTCACTCCTGTTTCCAGTGTGAAACGAAGTAGTTGACATTGCAGCCATGCTTCAACAGGTGACATCACATACTTTACATCTTGTCTTATACATTGGGTCTTTCCGCTTTTCAGGCATGCATTTTTCCTATGACTTCCCAGTGTATTATCCTAAATGTAAACATCCCTTTAGGTTTTGACCTCAACAGACCCTGTATGTTTCTCACGGTGATGTCTTTGGTCTTGTCATTCATAATCATGAAACAAATTTGACATGTCATATCTTCTAGGAGCACTTTCYATTTCCTCTTCAATTAGATGAATTTTTCTCTCTTCTTTAACTCCCATTTTTTTTATGTTGTCCTAATTATGCCACTTACTTTATTTGCCTTTGGTCATAGTAACTGAATTACTTGACAGATGCATTTAAGTCAAGAGGGTCTGCTGTTATCTGTCAGAACAAACTCTATCCACTCATCCAAAGTAATAAGCTATATTGTTTTGTAAATCTTAAACAAAGATAAAGTTTTTAAATTGAGGAATCCTTAAAACCCAGAAAAACGAAACTTACACAGTCCTAAAAAGATCACCAAATGAGAATTAAATAGAAACTAAAGTTGCCTCTTTACAACTCAATGTTTATTCTTGATTATCAGCTTCTTAGTTTCCAGTTTCAAATTTTCTCACCTTCTGCTTACTATTAGCTAATAATAATTATTTCTCCTCTTACTGAGAATATAAAAGCAATCCACAGAGAATTTCCACCGGGTGTTGAAAACAGACCTAAAAGACTACCCACCTATGAGAACGTCTCAGCCTTTACCCAAGTATTTCCACATAGAAACAACTGCACAATGCTGCAGGGGACCTTACAACCTTGTCTCATCTCAGATATCTCCTAGTAATCCACGCACCCTGTAGAATCACCAGTTCCTCACTTCCCAACCTCTCCTTCACATCATGGATGAATGTGATGAAATATCTCCTGTTTTAAAGATGGGCGCAATAAAAAGAAAGTCCCCTGATACACACAGCAATTTATTCACACTATCAAACAGGCGAAGCACTGAGAACCACAAACAGGTAAGCAATTAATTTGGAGTCGAAGTCCGAGACTCTGGAATGCTGCAGACACTATTCCCAGTCTGAGACTGAAGATCTGGGACCTCAGAGGGAAAAGACCAGGACTGGCGGCCGGGTGCATTTATTATAAAAATTCCTAATGGCCAAAGGCCTGAAACAGGTAGCTCTCATATCCAAGGGCAGCAGTAGCCTGGTTCTCCAGTTCAGAAATAGAAAGCAAATTCACCCTGCTGTTTTGTCCAGCAGAAGCCCTCAAAATAGCTCGTACACATCAGCAAGAGAAAGAGTCTCCAGTCATTCTTCTGATTTAAATGCCAAGCAACTCCGAGTCACAATCTCATGATGTCACAGGTACACATGGAAATGTTGCTATATTGGCCATTTGGCATCACTTAGACTAGTCAAGATTACACACAAAATTAGCCATCACGGTGTTCTCCTTCATTTCTCCTTTTTACTTTTAAAATAAATTTATTCTAAAATGTTTTCTCCATGTCTTAGTCCCACCAACTCACTTTATTTCAGCTTTGCCCTGGACCACAGCTTACCTTAGGGTGGCAAATAAGCCATTTTGTTAAATCTAATCGTTGAATGCAATCCTCATAGTTTTTGACCATATGCACAATGTTTGCGCCGTTGCAGCGTGCACCACTGCGTTCCAGAACTCACTATGAACTGGAATAAGCCTGGTTCCTTGAAGGCTGGTATTCCCAGGGGGAGTGGCTCTTAGAACAATCCCAAGGAAATGGTCTGCAAGACTTCCCATCAGCAGCTCAGGAGCCCCTCAGCCATGAACAAGAAGAGCAGACTGAATAGGTTCTGTGCTGAAACAGGTTGTTCCGCTCCATTCAGCTTCAGTAGCAGCAACGGCAGACACTAACCTTGTCTCCCTGAGGTGAAGCTGACTTTCATTCCATCCACACTGCCCACTTTAAAATTCTCAGAGCTCTCCAAATAGTCCTCAGAGAAAAGAAATCTAAATCATTCTTTTCTTTCTTTGTTGATGAGAAGAGCTGGGAGTGAGCGCTCTCCAGACCACCCAACTTGGAGCTTGAATCTCCAGACTCAAGCCCTACCGCCCTCCCAGTGTGTGAAGTCTGCTTCCCTAGCTGCTGTGCTCTCCTGGGATTCTTTTTTCCTTTATTTGATTTTGCTTAGTAATGTCTCATGTAAATGTTGCATACATATGTACCATGATATCTGTACTGATTTGTACATCATCTTTATCAGTATTTGGTATTAAAGATAAATACAAATAATGAACAAATTTTGGCATTTCCTGTCAGTGACGTCAAGAGCAAGTCAGAATTGATACTAATAATTAGATGATTGTTTCCTCAGAATGTTCCACCACTGAAAGTCCCAGCCATATTAACATGTACTTTAAACCATTTTCTTTTATTGCAATCAGTTTTCTCAAGGCGTGCAAACTTCCCTCAGCTTCCTATGAAGTTATGAGACCAGACTCATGCATTCTCGTGGAACCAGATTCTTCGGCACCCAGTTTTTCCATTCCCTTTTCTCCTTTGAAATGCTCAGAGTTGTGAACGCAACCCTCAGGACGACATGCTTAAAAGAATTAACTAATAAAGATTTCATGACAGCTCTTGCTTTTGTAATTTCAAAGACTCCCAAGTATCTCCAATTTGGGGATCAATAGCTCAGAAAAAAAAAAGCTCCATGTTAAGCTTGCTTTTAATGTATTTATACTGGGAAAAATAAGTAGCTGAAAACATTGGTTATAGGCTCTTGTGAACTATGAGGCTGAAAGAACCAGTGGTATTTTCTGGGAAGAAATACTGCCCTCAATAATGTAAAAATATACTTCACTAGCCCATGGACCATTGGATCATGAAAATCAATTTTATCAAATACTTTTCACATGTGAAATGACTCACATTTGAAATGACTCATAGTTTACAACAACCTAATTGTCCCAGTGAAAAGAAATTTGGGGTATAATTAAAAACACCACCCCCCAGTATTCTCTTACATGTCTTCACACAGACAGATACAACCACATAAGAAAAAATGTAGTTTGAATTTTTGTGCAAATAAAATGGAAAGTGTTTGATATGAAGGCATTTGAAATTGCTCCCCAAAGACTTACCGAATCACTAAGTACAATTCAAGTGTAATTTACTTTAGGACTTGCTAAGGAAATGTTGTTAACCACTCAGGGTATTGTATCTTAGCATGTCTTCAATCATGGTCCTATCTTATTTTATATGATTAGAATAAACCTCCATCCACAAGATGGAGAATATACATGAATTTTTCATAACTATTCTGAGTCCAATTTTAATGCATATTAATGCAAATATATATTTCCTGGCTTTGCAATGCTTCTGAGATAGCAGCAAGGACAGCTGAATTATTGATTATCTATTTAGATGAAAGTGATTTAGGAATATATGCTCAATAATTTCTTTATTGTGATGAAATGAGAATATGTATTCTCTTTAATGTTTGAGAGTTTCATATATACATTTGGTGTTTCAGAAAAAAATTTCTCTGTGTAACTCTGACTGTCCTGAAATTCAGACTGTAGACTAGACTGGCCTCAAGCTCACAGAGATTCACCTGCCCCTGCCTTCCATGTGCTGGGATTAAACACATGTGCCACCACTGACCAGTGAGTTGTCATATTCATATAATGAATTTTAATCATTTTCAAATGCCTTCCTTACACCCTTGCTCTTTAATGGAACTCTCCTTTGTCTCCCTTCCACTGACAGTGGAGTGGTCAGCTCTCAACTGTCAGCTGCATCACTCACTCCTCCCAGGCTCAAGGAGCATCATGGGAAAGAGGGCAAAAAGAGAGTAAGAGTTGAATATTGGGGAGTTAAAATGATATCCTCGGGGCATAACATAGCCAGTGCTCACATACACTCACTGCTTTGATTATCTGCACAAGAGCTGTGTGAGACTATACGTAAAGGAGTGTTCCTGAGCTATTGAGATAACTTAGTGAGTATAAGCCCTTGCTGTGTAAGCTTGAGAACCTGAGTTGTGTCCCTGGAACTCATATAAAGGTAGAAGGAGACAGTCAGCTCCACTAAGTTATTGTCTGTCCTCCACATGTATACGGTTCACACATACACACACACACACACACACACACATACACACACACACAATAAAGAGAATTTTAAAAGTATAATAGTATTTTGTCTTTTATTGGACTTATTTTCTGTATTATATACGTAATGGGAAATCAGAATTACCTTGATGGGCTCTATATGAAGAACAAAATGAAGGACACAAGTGTTAATGAGAATTACTGGGACGAAAATATGTCTGCAAAGACTTCTTGATTAAAAAGAACTTCAGTGATGCAAAGAAGATGGAACCCTGCAGATCAAGAGCCTGATTGCAGTTTATTTTGGGTTATCTTTAGCTCCCTAAGCATTCATTCCTTGCCAATGTGTCAGAACTAACATCCCAAGACTAACAGATAAAGCCTTTTGGAATCTATTAAGAAACCCAAGGTCCATCAATCAAAAGGCTGAAAATGTTCTCAGATAGCATCTAACTCCACAGTAGCGCTCTCCCTGTCTATAACCTGCCTTCAATGTACTTACCAAGGTATTTGAAAAGTCTCTTGGTTTATTACAAAGTTAATGAAGCATGGAATGTGGGGAAGCTTAAGTCCGTGGTCTAAGACGTGGCAATTCATTTTTGGGACCAGAATAAGCTCTTTCATATCCCTTTTGAGATGAGAGTGGTGTTTTACACTGACACAAGGTAGTAAGAATTCAGTTGGCAACAAACTAAATTAGACAGGCAAGGTACTGACCGAACTGAATCTGAGAGTAAGAGGGAAATGAGAGTGAGCCAGAGACACAACAAATGCATTGATAAATGGCTAGGCAGACTGGACCCAGGCATCAGGATGGGGTAACAGGGTCGGAGAACGGAGAATTCTAGAGAAAAAGAAGAAAGCCTAATCTAATGAAAGTAAGAGCTTGCTGAATACACATTTCTCTGCATTAGTTCGTGTACATAGCAAGCATATTAATAGGTGTGACAAGAGAAAAAGCAGAAATACTTCCATTAAGGTGACATTACCTAATGGTGGTGAGGCACACAGGTAGGTCATGTGCTTTTGACAATGGTCTTTATGCTTCTTCCTGAATACCTGTTTTGAAGAGCTAGTTTATTGCATGGAAGAAAGCATCAAAGTAGTGAAATATATCACAAAGAAATCCCGCAGTTGAAGATGGCTCTGGTGGTAGGTAAACACTTTATTTTACATGGGCAATGAAGGAACGACTTTTAAATGAATTCTACGTAAGTCTCCAGAAAGTTTCCCATTGAATTGAATCTGGTCAGGAAGTTATTGCTTAGCTGGTGATGCACTGTTATACTTACTGGCTTGGCCCTTTTCCTAATTTCACATCTGTTTCACATCACTTGGAACTCTAAGGTGATGCCCCAAATAAGTATCAGTATTTGAGTTATCATTTGATTTGAGATGATTTAAGAGAGAGATTGCTTATAAAAATGTTAAACACAAAGCAAGGTAATAGATATTTGTACAAATTGCAATGTTTAATGTAATTACTAGTCTGAAGAAGTGATTAACTTGATCATTACCTATTCAAACCAGCTGCATTTCTCTAATGTTTTTGCTGTATGTCCACCAAAAATAAAAACTTGTTCTAGAATGTATTTTTAGAATTTGAGATGAAGATGAATCAAAGAAATAAATGACTGAAGTTGTATTCTCTGGCATTTTAGAATTGTTCCCATAAAGACATAAACATTCACATAGGATTAATGAAGAGGCAGCAAAACTCCATTATTTGGTATGTAGTAGAGTGTTTTCTTATAAATTTAACTCAGGCCTGAAAAAACTCAGACAAGAAATGAAAAAAAATTTGTTGAAGAATTTCTGAAATTAAACATCCTTATTGGGTCCACATGTTAAAAATGTTAAAAAATATATATAATGAAAGCTAAAATAAACTGTGATGATTTTTTAAAAACCTATTCAATAGCCATTTTATTTGTTTCTGAAGTTGTATCTTCTGGAAAACCAAAGTCAACTCTAACCTCATCAAAAGTTTGTGATTAGTAAAACCTGTTTATATGAAAAGTGTTTGACTTTAAGAACCATAATCTGTTCTGTTTCTTGTCACAACTTAGGCTTTAATTACCTAAATTTATAAAGTTGTTTAGCCACACAGGATAGGATTAATTATGTTGTAGGCACTGATGTTATAAATTTTAAACCCTCCAGTAGCTCATAATTTTGTCATTATTGGTTTCATTAAAGTTCCCACTGCCATGTATAAATTATTTGACATAACACAACTCTAGAACACAGTCTTTTTCTATTCTCATTTGCTACCAGAAAATTCTGAAAGTATTCTTGTAGGAGCACAAAAAGTTCAAAGAAGATATATGAGAACTAATTGAAAAATGAGCTCTTTTAGTGTATTACAATCATGGTCTTTCCGTGTATTACAATACCACCATCTTCATCTTCTATGCATCCAACTCCTTGGATCCTCTCCAGATATTAAGAGCCAAGATGTGTTAAGCCAGGACATTTCTGAGATTATGAGAAAATATGCATTTTAAATTTACTGATTTACTGATGAGTACACTCACAGATATTAATAGATGATGTTTTGTAATCAAATTATCTACTTTTTCTGCATCTCTTTTCACTTGTCAGATGCCAATTCATGATTTATTCTTAATACGCTTTTTAAAACCAATAAAGATAATTTGTCCTCTCATAGAATCAACTCAAAAATAATTATAATCAAAGATGAAGTAAGAATGTACATTGTGAAATTGGAAGCTTAGTATATGAGACAAAGATCCCAACTGACATGATGCAAAAAAATGGGAAACAGATGAAAATAACATTTTGACCTTTCAAAACAATGATGTTTTGTATTCTCAATATCATTTTACAGGGGGTGTACCATTTTCAGGCAACTATTTTTGCACATGCAAGATTGTCTAAGTACATTTGCCTTCTGTTTCTCATAAAATCTCCTTCACAAATGAGTATTTTACAAATGGAATATGTTAGTGCTTCAAAGAGTGGACAAGTTGCTTATGCCCTTACAAATGAACACTGGGTGTTACCCAATGAGTCTTAAAGATTCTGTGCAATATCCACATGCATTTTATATTATATTATATTTTATAAGCTTGCATTTCTATTTCGGTAGACTAAAGCTGACAGTGTACAATGATACAATGATCTTGATGTCAACAGGGCAGTGGTGGTACACACCTTTAATCCCAGCATTTGGGAGGCAGAGGCAGCCAGATCTTTGAGTGTTTGGCTAGCCTGTTCTACAATATCTAGTTTTAAGACAGGTTCCAAAGCTACAAAGAAGTCTGTCTTTAAAAAAATGAAAAAAAAACAAAAAACATTGATCTTAATGTCATTCTTTTTAAATTTCTTTCATTTTTCAAGTTACAACATATTTACATCATTTCCCCCTTTCCCTTTCCTCCTTTCCAACTTTCCCATAAACCTATCTTTTCTCTCTCTCAAATTCATGGCCTTTATTACTCAACAAGCATTTTAAAAGTACATTCCAATTTCATTCAAGGTACACTTCATTTTTAAGGCTCTGTGACTATTGGAAAGAACTAAGTGAAAACAACGTCAGTGTGTGTGTGTGTGTGTGTGTGTGTGTGTGTGTGTAAGTTCACCTGGATAGCTATATTACAGTGATCAATTAAAAGCAAGAAAATGAAGCTTAGGTAAGTAAATCTGGACAGGGAGTAGAATGTATTTCCAAGGAGATATCATATACCTGGTAAAATAATATCCTGTAAAGTTGCAAAAATAATCTTATTCATTTTATTCTAAAAAATTTAACATCTCTATGTTTCTATATGTTGTCACTTTAGGGTTTTGATTTTTTTAAAGATGTATCTGTACAATATATTTTAATTATATGCTTTTACCTTCAACAATTCATCCAGGTCTTTCCACATAACTTCATGTTCTTTCTTTCTCAAAACTGAAAATAAAAAAAAATAAAACAAAAATCAAAACATGCCAACTAAAAGTCATGTATTACCTCTGGCAGTTACAATCTTCTCCTCTGCTAATCTGGTACCTAATCCTTGAGTGGAGGAATCTGATAAAGATGTACTACTTAGTAGAGCGGAGGGCTCCAAATTCTCTACTCTCTATACACCATCCATTTGTGGGTCTCTGTGGTATTTACCCTCTACTGAAACAAGAATCTTCTCTCATAAGGGTTGAGTGGTTGATTAACCTTTTGACATAGCATTATGCCATTAGAAGTCATGTTATTCCTATGTTCCTTTATCAGCGTAACAGTTGTAGGTTTTCTTCTAGAGCCCATGACCTATCTACTCTTAAGTCTCAGCCACTTTAGCGATGTCAGGTATGGTGGGTTCCATCTCATGGAGTGGGCCTTAAATCCAATCAAAAAATGATTGGTTACTCCCATAATATTTGCGCTACTGTTACACCAGCAAATCTAACAGGAAGATTGCCTTTGTGGGTCAAAGGATTTGTAGAGGGTGATGATGAAGATTACTTTACACCTCCAGGAGGGTGCAAAGTACTTTCCAGCACCATAAACACTAGTAAGGAAAAACAACGGATCTATTCTATAATTGGGCATCCACTCATGTCTCTGTATTCTTTGATGTAAGTAGATTGTATCTTCCGCAACAGGGCCTCGCAATCAGGTTATGCAGGGTTACTAAGACCCTTGGCAAAAACCCATGATGTTTTGTGGGAAGGTGTCTATGGGACCAACAATTTGGCCAACAGTTCAGCAAAATGTAATCCATTCCTGGTACTGGAGGTTTTACTTGCTAGTATAAGGTGTCTCTACTTAGGGCATTATCTCCTTCATTATATGGTAGCTAAATATAAATTCCTTTTATTCATGTATATTTAGAAAGATTACACTGCACTAATCTCATATGGATTTTCAAAAACTCTTTAGTGTTAGTTTTTTCATGTTTTTATGGGCTTACTCATTTTAATTTATTTTTACTAATGAAACAAATTGTGTCTATCCCTAAACAGCTATTGCTCAATTGCATATATTAAATAAGTGATCATTTGTTTACTGACCTGAAATGCTTCCTATCATATGCTGGATTCCAAAGTACAGATATATGTAACTATAAATAGTGTTATATTTCTAAGTCAATTTTCATATCATAATACACTCCTCCAGTAGCTGTAACTTTATATCATAATTTAATTCCCAGTAGGAAAATGTCGACCAGACCCATGAATGTTGACTACTGCTTTTCTTTTAAATGAACTTACCTATCAGACTTTTAGATTCACAAACTATCCTTTTAGGAGTGATAATGTAAAGTTACACTATCTGTAAACACTCACCTGAAGGTAAATATAGATGATTATGTCATGTGTCTCTATATTTGGGGGAGGAATCAAATTCATATTTTCACATATATTTCTTCATTCCCAAACTTGTTGGTTTTTGTGAAAAACCATATGGATCTTGCTATTCTATACACCATATACATACACACTGATATATATATATATATGCAAATAATAAAACAGCAACAACACACATGTGAAAATAGATAATGAATAGCATTCTAGTTTTCATCCTAATCAGAAAACATCCAAAAAATGTACTTTTATGTATAAGGCTGTTTGTTAGTGCTTTAGAATTATTATGTACACTCTTCTAAATCTAAATTTCATATCTTTTCACAGCTCTTTATTATTTTGTTTTCTTCTTCTCTTTATCTTTTTTATGACAGGTACTCTTTTGCATTTTCTACTCCACCAGTGCTGTGTGTCAAACTTCAGAGTTCAAAGTTTGGTAGACCCCCCCCCATGTCTATCAGCTCTTCTCTTACATGTTTCATCTTTGTCCTTCATCTTCTGCTTCACTCATGCATTGCCTTCAACAAGGTCACTTCTGCTAATTAGTGTATTCACTGGGGTTCATTTGACTCCCATGATCATGTACTTATAAAGTGCTGTTCAATAGTGTTGAAATGGTTCCTACTAAACATCCCAATCCATATCAGTCATATGACTCTTATTAATGAATTGCTGACCATGGTGATATGTTTTCATTCTTTGTGTTTGGGTATGTTGTTAATGGTGCTGCCTGGTTACACTTTTGTTGTGTTTTGTTTACTAATTGCATAGTTAGTTCTTGTTTGCCTAGTCGTAGTGGTAACTGAAAGTCTAGGTTAGATACTGGTAAGTTAGATGTATATTTTTTTTCTTTATTGACTTGTACTTAAATGGCTTCAACCTGTTTTCAGGAAGGTCCTAGCACTGATTTGTGGAGCATATTTCATCAAAAACTCCCACTTGTGAGAGGAATCATTTACTGCTTGTCATTGGGGAAAACTTTGTATTGACCGAAGAAATGTTTTTCTCTTCCGTTTATCAGGCCATCATTATGTGGAACGCAGGTCAGCTCTGATATTCTCTGTATTAAAGACTGTTATACATGCACTAAGGCTTGGTTGGCAGATACAGAGAAGTAAAGGCAGTCACACAGCTGACTCAGTGCTCTAAATGAGAACTTTTCAAAGTAAAATCCCACCAAAAAAAAAAAACCATTTTTACTGAATTCTATTTTCAGATCTGTTCTTTCCTGATTTTGAGACTTCTCCCCACATGTTAATTTCATTCTCTTATATCATCGAGGCTGAATACATTTTCCATTGGTGTTCTTAAAGTTTCATGTTTATGTAGTCATTTTGTGTCATTCCATTTTATATCCAATGTATAATACCAAATTTGTCCACTAAAAATATTAAATTTTTTGTATTAAAATTTTTTTACTATGGTGGTACATTTATACCTAATTGATTCAATTTAACACACAGGTGTTTTATATTTTCCTTAATATAATTAAGCCAATAAGTACATCGATCATGACCCTTTGTGAAAATCTGGAAGATAATTCTGCATCTACCATTATCAAAATTTTATCAGAGAACCTTTGGGTGCCCCAAGATCCTTCAAATGTGTATGTGAGAGGAAATGTTCACTCTCCAGAATGATACATTTAGATTTACACGACTTAGTAGAGGAGCATTTTCCAATTGATCCATAGTATGAGCTTATATACAGGCAAAACATGGAAAATGATATGCCAAAGTTCATGGAGAAAATTTCCAAGTTTCTCACCCCTGGATGAAGAGCTGCAGACAACTGATAACTATTGAAAGGAAATCAGGGTTCTCCAAGGATGAGTTGCAGGACAGGATAGACAATCCAAAGTTGTCAGCCCTGAACACATACACACAAACTTCATGAAATGAACTCAACAGGTTATATTTATACTTGTATATTCATATATAGATGTATGTAACAATAATAATTTAAGAAGAATTTGAGGAATGGGAAGAGTCATGAGGAGATGGAAAGGGAAATTATGTAAATATGGTATTTATTTATAAAATTCTCAACAAAAAATTTTAACGATTATGCATAAGTATAATCTTATTCAAGAGATTAGACACAATGCTTCTATATTTTGACTGTTGTGAAAGTGCTGTAATGAACTTGAGAATGTAGACATCTTATCAACCTACTACTCTCAATTTCTTTGGATATACACTCAACTGATTTTTAGATAAATAAATTAGATGAATTGAATTGTTACAACTGTCAGACAAAGACTGTAGCTAACAAACAAAATGTCCTGTATATTTCAAAATAGCTATCCAATGGGATTTTAATTGTCCTCTGCATAAAATATGATAGTGCTTGAAGTGCCAGTCATGCTAATTGGCCCGATTGGATCATTCCAAACCATATGAGTGTATTGGGATATCACATAGTACTCCATAAATAAATATAAGTATTATTTGTCAAATATAAAAATTAAGTAAATCAAGACTTGAAAATATGAGCAATGAATTTACATACAACAGTATGAAATGTTGCTTTACATAGCAAAAGGTTTCATACCATAAGTAGCCATTTAAAAACTAGTATTAAGTATTTGCATGTGTCATAAAAGGAATATCTGTAATTACATGAAGAGAAATAAGATGCTCTTTCTATTAAAATACATATCTCTATGAGACCATATTTACATTATTTGGTTTATCAAAAGCAATATGTTGATTCACAATGAATGCAAATACAAATATAAGAATTTGATTATTTAAGTTAAAAACCAAAAAGGATACATAAATAATGCCATTGTCATTGTTATGGTTTTTGTCTCTTTAAGAGGCAAGCCACGCCCACTCCCAGTNCGCAAGCGGAACCGGCCTGGGCTCGCAGCTACTCTGACAGAGATTTTTAAACATTTTTAAAAGTCATCACTACTGTTTTTTCTTAGGAAAATTGTCATTTTTCATGCAATTTGATATTTTAATATTTAATGAATCATTATTTAATTAAAATAGTAAATTCAAAATTCATCAAAATTAGTTTCTGTATAACAAGAGTCCTGTAGGTAAGGGTCTAATAAGGCTCCCATGACCCTTTGTGCAAACTCTCATACCTGCTTCTGTAAACAACCCCAATGAATCTCATTGGGTCACACAAAATAAGACATGATGGCTGGAAAGCGGAAGAGAATTAGTGGAAATGGGGATGGACTCGAGAGGGTAACAGGAGTTGATACAATCAAAATGCATTATATACATGTGTGAAAATGTCATAAAGGAACCCAGGATCATGTGTAATTAACATAGTCTAATATAATTTTAAACGTTATTTGTGAGATATCTACAAGTTTAGCTTCCATGAGGCATGCAAAATAGTTTTATTTCTCCATGCCATCTTTGGTGTTTGGAGAGCTGGGATGTCTTACTTTATTTTCAATATGATAGATGAAAACTGGATATCTAATTACTTTATTTTTCTTCCACTGAATATGAAGAGTCTCAAAAGGGTTTTTTTTTAACAAGGTTATAAAGCACGGTCTAAGTTTTAATGACCCAGTTATCTATAATGAATGTCCTATGCAGGCCATTTGACTTCTCAAAGTATAGACGATCCTCCTACCTTTTCATACACTGAAGCTCAGCTTAATAGTTCCAAAATGTGCAGCAATAAAGAATTTCAGGTGAGAGCACAGAGATGAGCTTGTAAACAAGCTTCGGTCTGATTGGATTATGCAGAATCCTGTTTTCCCTGAGCAGCCAGATGCTGCAAGATTAGCAGCACATATCTAAATGATGCTTTGGTTTCTCTATGAGAACTAATGAGGCCATACTAAGTTATTAGAGAAAGCAGCGAGTCCTTAAAAAAATAGCATAGACTATGGAAATTAGAATTCTGCTTCTAAGTTCATTCCTTAACTCTTTAAAGTAAATACTAAGAAAAACAAAGCAATCAGTTTATAATGTAATACTGTTAAAAAAAAATAGGTTGAATACAAATTAGGAGGGGAATGATAAAAATTTTAGAATAAAATGATAGGTTGAATTAAAAGTAAAATGATTAAGATGAAGGTCTACTAACTTTTAAAGGTAAAAAGAGACTGAACAGATACTCAGTGGTTAAGAGCACACACTGTTCTTGAAGAGCATCTGAGTTTGGTACCCAGGACCCAAGTAAGGCGGACACAATCACCTACAAATCAGCTTTAGGGGATTGAATGCCTCTGGCCCAAAGGGTACCAGGGCTCACATGCACATGCCCACACACAGACACACAGACACACTTGAGGGGGAGACAATGTTACAGACAGACACACAGCTGCACAGACACACATGTGGGAACAGACAGACACAACGATACACACGTATGTGTAATTAATATAGTTTAAGTGGAAATAATTTGCAATAAATGAAAAATAAAGGAATCTGATAATTTAAAAGAGAGTTAACAGATAAAATGGAAGGTGAAATTCAGTATCATGTAAATAATGTCATGACCATGAAAGTTGTTGACAATGATGTGTGGAAAATTGAAGGATAAAATAAATAAGTCTGATGGTTAATTTCATTTGTCAGTTTAAACCTAGGATCAGTTAAACAGTTCACCTCTGAATGAGGGCAGTTCTAGTAAGAATTGATTGGAAGAGGCACATCCTCCCACAGAATGCACTAGATATCATAGATAGTATAACTTTTGAATATAACTGTTTCTTTGTGAACACTGGAAACTAACTTAGGGAATTGTCTGAATTAGACAGACATTAGGGAAGAAAGGCCTTATTTCTTTTAACTTAAACCTTCGACCAGTACCCACAGAACATTCCAGCTTACCATACTGGCCATGAGAAATGATCCTACCTGTATCTGATCAGTTCCAGATGTCGTGATGACCAAGTCTCTCAATAGCGATCAGCTGCTTAGACACCCAAATGTTGAGATAGTAACATAAAGTCCTGTAAATAACCATAGAAACATTGACAAAGTCAGAACCTTGCTCTTCATTCTCAATACCTCACTTGTCCTCTTACCTGCTCCCCAAAACAGAACATCTGTTAGAATTAATCAAACTCAGACTTCTAGCCATTTCCAGGGATCATATATTTCTTTCTATTAAGTTCATCTACAACAGTGTCGCCCACTGCATTTCTACAGATCATGCAGCATGTTCAGGAGGCAAACTCAGCATAAAAATGCAAGTTGACTTTTTATTTCAACTCAATCAGTAAGCTATGACGGTTCCAAGTCTGAAAATGAATATAGAGCTGGCGAGATGTCTCAGCATGGAAATGAATATTTCCATGGGCCACCAAGTCTGAAAACCTCAGTTGACCTCTCGGCGTCCCGTTAATGGAAGGACAGAATGGACTATTACACGTTGTCCTATGGCTCCAATACATACCATTATAGTAAGTACATGCTCCCCCTCATACATATAAATAAATAAATATGTTCTTAAAATGCTTAATACTACATTTTTATAATAGTATACATGACATTTTATTCCACAGATGTTATGAAATAATGCTTGAATTATTTAAAAAGCCAAAATGACTGGAAATTTGTTTAATTATGTAATAGATGAAATTTATTATCAAAATGTAATTTTAAAACAATTATATTTTTCTATTAAACACAACAAAATAGCCAATAACTATCATAGGAGTTCATTGGCTTTTAAATAATCCACAAAAAGTAGAATCATAATTACAGTGTCCAAAGTGTAAAGAGCACTCTCTTTTTAAACTATTTAAAATGTTAATTCTCTACAATTAAGATTAACAGAATTCTGTGATGAGATCATAGACATTCCATCTCTATCCCATAGCCAAGCTTTTCTCCTTCTGTTTCTGTGGCTCTTTGGTTGTATTCTACCCATGGAGAAGCACCCTGCAATGCAGAAGATGAGGATTTAACTGATTAAGCCCTGTCAAAGACTGAGTATCTGCATGCTCCAATTATGTCAGTATCCACTGGATCTAACAACTTAGAATATCATTATGTTTCTCCTTGTCTCTTGATTTTCCAATAATAACACAAACAGACTTTAAGCAATCTCATTTGTTTGACTGACTATTGGATCACAAACACACGCACACACACACACACACATACACCTTCAAATAAACATAAGGGATGGGGGAAGAATACCTTTAAAACTGTTTATTTGAGCCTCAAAAATATTATTTAGAAATGTAGTCAATACTATAAATGTACAATGTGTGCTGTTTAAAATAAATATTTAGACATGAGACGAGGCTGCAGATTGTACACATCAATGAATTCACATTTAAAATAACTGCAAAAAGAATTAAAGATGGTAGCTGAGAACCTCAAAAGATCTGTTCTACATCGGAATTTTTGATTTAAGATTAATTTAACCCTGATTAATATTGCCTTAAAATACCACTTAAGTACCTAAAGAAATGATAAAAGAAATGTAATGAAATACATGTGCGTTCATGGCACTAAAGAAAGATGTTGCTGGCCCACCAGAGGGTGAAGTTCTTTCTGTATAGAAACAGCCATTGTGCGGTATATACCTCAGGGCTGCATAAGCAGAGAGAAGCTTAAGAGTATTAACTAAAAATGCTCAAGCATCAGTCTCAGATACAAAAATCTGAGCTATTGAAACCATGGGTGGTAAGTAGAAGCCAAAGCAAAGTTTGTTGAGTTGCAGTATTTTACAGTAATTTACATCCACTAAATATGAATGCTAAATATACTATAGCATTTTTCCTAAATAGATAGTAGGAACATGGGATGAATATGTAAGCTAGAAAAGGAATGATATTCTATTTAAAGTTGTATCACACCAAAAATAAAGATTAAACCATCTTGGGCAGTGTATAGTAATAAAATCCCCAGCATCACATTTGTAGCTGCCTCATAGTGGAAGTCCACATAGTTACATAGTTCCCTAAATGTCCACATACATTATCACCTTTAGACTCCCTTCAGTAAAGTACTGGAAGGAGGAATAGGATCCTGTGAGTTGAGAATTCAGGGTTTAAATGAGTCTGGTAAAACCTCAAGCTGAAGACGCTTCAGCAACAGTGTATTCTAATCTGTGGTCTAGGAATAGAAGCTCAGTCAAAACTTGCCACACACATGATGGATCCTGCTCAAAAGAAAGGATGCAGGTCCTTTCACATTTATTAAGGAAAATAAAAATAATTCTAACTTGCAGAGGCAACCATAATATGTACCAAAACAAATCTGAGAGTACCCAAATGTAAATATTTTCACAAGAATCCTTAAGGAATTCTCATTCTGTAAATTGATAGTTAATACCTAAAAATTAAATAAATAAACAAAATCAATACCATGCAAACAAAAACTAAACTAATCTTTTAAATAATCTGTGAGGTCTCAGCTCTACACAAAGAACTACAGGCAGCTACAGAATGTTGAAGGCATGGGTGGGGGAAATAATCTTTCCCAGGGAAGAGCACAGGTATTGGTTATCCAGTAACACATGGGGAGCCCTGAAACAAAACTTGGGTCATCTGCAAGAACAGTACTTGCTCTTAACCTCTGAGTCATCTCTCCAGCACCCAAAGTGTTCTCAAGGTATGTTGCACTCTGATCAGCATGCCTGAGTTTCTGCATTGGGTTATGACAATATTTGGAATTTTAGTCTTCTTCCTAAATGTCTAGTGGTATCTCCTTTTTGGAATCACAATTACCTAATTGCATATCACACACTTTTCCCTTTGTATACCATTTTTGGTGAGGTATCTGTTTACATAATATTGCTCATTTTAATTGCTTTGTTACTGAGGAATTTAAGCATTTTTCTTTTTAAAATAATTATTTAAAAAAAACTATCTTTTCTCATTTTACATACCAAACCCAGTCCCCATTCCCTTCCCTCCTCCTGCTCCTCCACCTTGCCCCAACCCCACTTCACCCCACATCCACTCCTCAGGTAATCTAAGGCTTCCCACAGGAAGCCAACAACATCTAGCGCATTGCTTTGAGGCAGGACCAAGGCCCTCCCCCCTCTACCTAGGCTGAGTAAAGTATCCCTCCAAAGAGTATGGGTTCCAAAAATCCGTAACAAGAACTGCCAGTGGCTACATAGTCTGTCCCAGCCATACAACTGTCACCCACATTCAGAGGGTCTAGATTGGTCCTACGCTGATTCCTTCACTGTCCAGTCAGAGTTGGTGAACTCCCATTGGTTCACGTAAGCTGTTTCAGTGGGAGTCCTCATCATGTTCTTGACCTTTTTGTTCATATTCTCACTCCTCCCACTCTTCTACTGGACTTTGGGAGTTCAGTCCAGTGCTCCTCTGTGGTTCTCTGCCTCTGTTTCCATCTGTTACTAGATGATGGTTCTATGGTAACATTTAAGATAGTCATCAATCTGACTACAGGGCAAGGCCAG
>LOEQ01010525.1:0-10304 GCA_001685075.1 Bramus lutescens | reverse complement strand
ACTCACTCACTCACTCACTCACTCACTCACTCACTCACTCACTCACTCACTCACTCACACACACATTCAAATAAGCATTTGTGTGGTAACGTCATACAGTTACTACATTATTCTTAGATTGGTTGGGTAGGAGGCTCTTCATGTTGGTTTTTAGGACATTTGACCCAAGTAACCACTAGTAACTTTCTTTAATTTTTTTAGTTACATATATTAGTTGTGCATAATAGGTTTTATTGTTGTATTATCATGAATGTTCATTATATATTTTGATCATATTCCTCTCCCATTACCCTCTTTTTTTCTAATGCCCACTCATTAATTCCTTTTCTTTTTCCAGCTGTCCCTATTTCTGCTTTCATGCCTTTTCCATTAAGGTGGTTGAAGGAGAACGGGTGCCATTTTGTTTACAGGGCTTTGTTGACCTTTCTAAATGATGAGTGGAAAAAAACCACGTCTTCTTCCAGCAGCAGTTAACCGAGTATAAGCACTCGGGATGGAGTGGGCTCCATGAGCTTTCTGTGATGGGTTTTGGCAGGCTCAGTCAGTCTTTTGGGTCTCTTGTGTAGGTGGTCATAGCTGCTGTGAATTGAAGAGTGTCGCATTAGTGCAGGGAGATCAGAGCTTCTATTTCTTCCAACATTAACATTAACATTTTTTCTTTTCCTAGAGCTGTGGAGAAGATGCAATCTTATGTTCTGTGTGAATTAACATGTGACAGTCACATACATAGTCTCAGTGTTTTGACCAGTTATGGGCATCTTCAGTTATTACTGACTTAGGGACTTTAAAAAAAAATTGTTTCAAGTGTATGCATATTTTGCCTTCATGTGTATCTGCTAGGACTCTAACCTTGGTCCTCTGGAAGAGCAGCCAGTGTTCTTAGCCTCTGAGCCCTCTCCAGCCCTTTAGGAACTTTTTTGTTGTAATATAGCCAAGATATTTCCAGGCCCAGACTTGGAATCATTCCTTAAATTTTGAAAGTGTGGTATTGGCTGCTCATGTCTATAATGCCAGTACTTTGGAAGTGGAAGCAGGAGGATTGCTATGAGTTCCAGGTCAGCTTATGCTACTCAGTAGTTACGACCTTCTCTTATAAAACTAAACCAAAGAAAACTCTGGGTCCTTTCAGTTGGGAGGAACAGGCTGGTCACTAGATGGACAATGACTTTGAGACAGGGCATTACTGTGTATAACAGATCCTTATGTAGACCTCCTGAATGAAGTTTTTTTGACATCAGTTTAGACCTCATTTGTAACTCTCATGATCCTTAGTCTTGCTGATCAATTTTTGTTTTGTTCTGTCATTTTGGAAGACAGGGTCTCTGTACCAGCATGCCCTGAACTCACTGTATGCATAGGCTATCCTCAAAATTGTGGCAGTCCTTCTATCCCGGCATCTTGGAGTGCTTGTATTTTAGGAGTGAACTGTTGATTGTCAGTGGGTATTTTTACATGTTTAGAATTCCCATTTAAGGATTCACATATATAAGGTGAGACATGGTGGGGATGTAGCTTACTGGGTAGTTGGCAGGTTGAGCATACCAGAAGCCCTGGGTTTAATTCCAGCACCACCGAATCTCGGGTGGTAGAGGACACTGGCCTGTAATCCCAGCTACTCCAGAGGTTCAAACTGGAGGACAGTTAATTTCTGGAAGTGTTCTGAAAAATACTTTTGGAAATATGATTCTCTCTCAAGCTCATTTTGCTCTTGCCACTCACCTGCAGATCCTTCAAGAAATGTTTAATTAGTGTAATCTGAGAGGTGCAGTTCTGTTTCCTTACATGTCCTTCTGTCAGGTGCTGAGTTTAATCATCCGTAATGGAAAATGTGAAACCTCAGATCACTTGATCTAAGTCTTGATGATAGAATAAAATAGGAAGTTTCTTGGTATTTAAACCATTTTTAACTGTCTAGAAGTACACACAAAGCACTTTATCCATATTACTCTGTGATAGTTAGATTTTGCTGTTAATGTCCAGTTCAGTATTACGTATAGGTGAAGTTGATGAAGGTGCTAAAAGTCAGTGTCTTGACATTAGGTTTTTCTTACCTTTTTACTAAAATTACCTACCCCTTTCTGTATGTTTATCATAGGGTTAATATGAAATTTTTGTTTTTGGAAGTTTAGGTCCAAAAATCTGATGCCGAGATGCAGTTTTGTCAGTTTGAGTTATGGTCTTGTTAATCTTGCATGGCTTGCAAAACTGAGTAAAGATAGACAGTAGATTTCCAATTCTGCAACATCATAAAAATGTTACAAAGAAGTATGTTGGTAGTGTATATTTGTTAGAATATATGGTACAGAACCAAATAGTTTCAGTTTATAATTACTCTTTTGACACAGTAAATTGACTTACATTTATCTAATGGGGCTGGAAATTGAACTCTGGTTCTGCAGCATGCTAGGTATGCGCTCTATCACGAAGATATACACTAGGGCTGGTTTATTTATGAATTAACTTAAAATATGGTTTAGTTTTTTTAATTAAGTTGCTGGTAACAACTACAGTTCAGTATATGACACTGTATGATGGCACATAGAATTTGTATTATCCTTGTTTACTGTATGAAACTGGTGAAGTCTTTGTAGACATTCACACGTTTTCCCCTATATATGTGCATTGTGAACTAATTGTGAGACTCAGTCTCATTAATAGCCACCACACCTGACTCAGTTACTGGTGATATTTTTAAGGATTGAATGAGGCTATACTGTTTTTCAACTTTTATAACCAGTTTGGTCTGATTTTGATTTTAAAGACATCTAAAGTCTGAACTCTAATTGATATTTTCCAGATTAAGTAATATATTGCCCTCTAGGTAACATCTGATAAAAGTTTCTGCAAAAACTTTTGTTTTAGATGACAAGAGGGTTGAATGGAGCAGGAGTTCAAGGAGCCTTTTTATAAAGGCATTTTATATTTCAAAATACATGCAATTTTTGTTGGGACAGAATAGGTTAGATGTCTATTAAATATTATTTTGTGCCAAGCTTTTTGAGTTATTTCTTAAGTCTGTTAAGAGAATTGGAAAGGTAAGTAGGGAACTGGAGTTATGGTGGTCTAACCAGAGTGTCTGTTATGGGAATCTTTGGGTTTTTATTGGCCCTGTGTATTTGGGAGGTCCCTGACTATAAAAGAGGCTTACGGATCATTAGCGGTTTTTAGCTTTAATGGGAAAAACTGTCGTGTTAAGTGTTACCAAAGGTAAGAGAACATGAAACTGAATATTTTTCAGGCAATGACAAGAATAAGTTTTTTAAAAAGTATATACGTTTTATAAGTGAAGGCATATAGAAGGCTATACCTAATTTTGTATGAGAAATAAAAGCTAGTGCAGAAGTGTTTTGCTTTTTTTTTCTTTAATGTTCTGTTTCTGATGCATTATTTTTATGGAATGTCAATGTTTTACAGGCTAAAGCCATTTATTTTAGTCATTTCCAATATCATACAGGAGAATTCAGTTTGGTGTGAATCTGAGAATATTTTCCCCATGCTACCTCAGGGTAAAACTCCACCAGGGATTGCTTCAACTGTCCCTTCAGTGTGCAGCATCAGCAGTACAGTTGCAACACCTGCCAGTTACCACATGAAGAATCATCCCAGGGAACTGAAAGAGGTGAAGCAGGTTTGTCGTAGGAGCTAAGAGAAGTAGGAGTCTGCTAGTGTTAGTAAGTTAATCTAGGTATCTAAGCAGGTAAGAGATATTGAGTCTATTAATCAATAGTTAGAATTCTTTTTTTCTTTTTTTTTTTGAGACAGGGTCTCATGTTGCCTGGGTTGGCCTCTAAACTCACTCATTGTGTAGCCAGGGATGACCTTGAACTTATCCTCCTGCCTCTATGTAATAAAGTTCTGAGATGCAGTTGTGAGGACTACATTTGGCTCTGTGCTGGGGATAGAGCCCAGGACTTCTGAAACATGCAAGCAGTCCACTGACTGAACTTCGCTATCTCCAGAATTTACATTTTAAACTGTATTTAAAAACAGTGAACTGAAAGGAACAGAGACAGCTCAGTTCTGAAACAGTGAGTAATAGAGTCACAGTTGTTGTAAGTGAACAATATTAAGTTGGTGTAATTTTTCCTGTGAATGAGATTTGGGAAGCACATGATAGAAATTGAATTTGTAGCTTGTTTAAATTAGCGCAGCAGATACATAGTAAGTAGTAAAGGTAGGAGCTGGCAAACACTGCTTTTCAACAAGCATTTGTGTTTGTAGGCAAGAAAAAAATGCAATGGTAACTTTTATAACTGTCATTGTTTACTTGTAATGCCTTGGGATTTAAAAAAAATTGTGACTAAAAATTAGGCCATAATTTGACTCTGTATATATGTGCTTGAATGCTAATAAGATTAGGGTAGCTGAGTTTGTTGGTGGAATGGGTGCTATGTAATTCTTTTTAGCATTTGTTACTGGAAAGTTCAGAAATGTTATAATTAAGATTAATAGTTAAATGCTATACGTTCTTATACTTTAATTTGGCTTAGAAGAAGAAATGCATCCAATAAGGCTTAAAACTTTTTTTAAGTTTCATTTTATATGTGTTGGTGTTTTTCCTATGTGTTGTGTGTATGTGTACCACATATGTCTTGTGCCAGTGGAGGTCAGAAGAAGTCATAAGATCCCCCCTGGGACTAGAGTTACAGATGGTTGTGAGCTACCATGTTGGTGCTAGGGATCAAACACAGGTCTTCTGGAAGAACAACCAGTGTTTTTATTTTTTCCCCCCACAATACCATCTCTAGCCCCCTAAAAAGGCTTTAAAAATATCTTCTATTAGCTGAATGTGTTGGTGCAGTGGCATACACCTTTAAACCTAATTCTAGGGAGGCAGAGCTAGGCAGAAAGCTCTTGTGAGTTCAGGGGCAGCCTGGTCTATATATCTAGTTTCAAGCTAGCTATGGCTGCATGGTAACCTGTCTCCAACATACAAACAAACCTTTTATCTAAATTTCTAATTGTTTGGCTTTATAATTTGTAATTATTTATTTATGCTGATCATGGGCCTAGAGAAACCATACATTTGCTGTTTGTGTAGGAAAAAGAATTCAGAGAGCATTGTTTTTCAGATATTTCAATTCATAGATTAAAACTTTAATTCTGACAATATAGCCATAGTTTAGGTATACCATCTTTATGCATTGACACCCTTTACTCAAAATAGTGACCTAAAAATGTCCTTTAGTTCCTTTCTTCTCAGAGCTTTATTGCAAATACTTGCTTTGCTGAAGATTTCACCTTTGCTTTTTGTGTCCAATCCCTAGCTTCTTTGATTGCCCCCTACAAAGTTATTAAAGTTGAAGTCCTTCTGGGGCTACTGCATATAGGCAAAAGAATATAAAATAGTGGAAAACGTGTAACATATTGGTATGTTGTCTTCTTGACATACAGTCTTGACTCGGCTTATTCTTACTTGAGGTGTTAACGTGATGTTACTGTTGGTTTGTAAGGGTCACAGCATGTTGAGTCTTTTTTTTCCTTTTTTCTTTTCTTTTTTCTTCTACCTTTTTTTTGTGCTAATTTCATGGTCCTAAGAACTATCTTTCTGGATCAATCTGAAGAGCAAGCTGGTTTTCTGCAGCCAGACTCAATAATGGAGGTTCCCATTGTGCCTAGTCACCTGTGTAGTGTTCCTCACAGATGACTCTGCTTTTTTCTCTTGATCACCAACTGAGCTAGGTTGTGTGTGTTTATACATTAGAAATGCGCAAATTAGATTCTTACTGCATCTGCTATGTTTCGTGAATAGTTTTTAGGAGTTTTAAACAGCTACAAATTCCAAATAATAGGAAACTACCCATCAGACTTCCACAAAAGTGAAATGTTGAGTGGTTTTGATAGGTACCAATTGGAATAATGAAATGTTGTGTCACTTTAAGTAATTAAAAGAGTCATAAAACAAGATGCACACCTACATTTTTATGAATTCTGGCTCTTTTAATTTGTAGTGTTTGGGATTGAACTAAGGACCTTAGTACTAGAGGATAATAGGAATAGTAGTTTGTTTTTTGATTAATGATACAGAAATAGTGGTTGCAGTGTAACGTGTCTGTCTGTCTGTCTTTCTGTCTGTCTGTTTTGATCCCGATCTTGTAGTTCTGGATCTTACTGTGTAGACGAGGCTGGCCTTAAATTCACGGAGATCCCCTTTATCTCACTGCATCCCACATATAAATATTTTGAGAATTATTTCTTTTATTTTAAAGTCATTGGAATTCCCCTCTCTCCCAATATTAGCTTCATATATGTCATCCTGTAGTCAACATTGGGCTAACAGTATGATTTTTCTCTCAACTTTTGCCCCCTAGTACTGGGGTTTGAGCCTATGATCATAGGTATGTGAGACAAATGCTCAGCACTTTCTTCATTCGTAAGCAATACTTGAGAACTCTGTGTTTGCCTTTTGTTGAATATTGCTTCCTTTACAGAGAGGCACGTCTTCCCTTTTGAAAGTCAAGTTGGATTGTGCGGGATGGGAATCGAAAACTCATTTTGGAGTGAATTTTAATTGTTGTCAAGAAAAAATAAACATTTTAGCAAAATATATTAGGTACAGGTTTTTTGTGTCAGAGATGGCCTTGGTTGGGCGTTGGCGAGATTATGGTAAAGAATAGTGTCAGCAAGAGACGCTCAGCAAATTGAGGTAAGCGTCTCTTCAACTTTGTAAGATCCACTTCTCAACTGTGAAACTTGTAAAGTGGGAAAATTGGCCGACAGGCCAGATATCTAGTGCTGTGCATTAGAGCCCCTGTTGCCTTCACAATGTACTGGCGTAGGCAGCCTCAGGAGGAAAGCTTGATTTTTGGCTTATGGTTTGAGGGAACAGTCGAGTCTGGCAGTGGTAGCTGGTAGTCACATTGCGCCTTCAGGCAGGAAACAACAGTGAGTGCCGGTGCTCAGTTTTCTTCTTTTACTCTGTTTAGGACCTAGTCCATGTAATGGTGCCACCTCACTTAACCTAGTATAGAACGTTTCCAGGCCCTCCCATAGGGTTGTTTACAGTCAGTTCAAGGTGATTCTAGACCTGGCAGCTCCTGGCAGCCAGATGGTTATGCAGTCTCTGATCTTGGTACAAATGACTACTATCCAATGTCAGGAAATTTAATTTTGTAAACACCTTGATTAGCAGTTTATATTTGGATAAAGTTTGCCTTTATCTTTTATTTTTATTTATTTTTTTGGTTTTCAGTAGCAAACCCCAGGGTTTTCTGTTTTCTATCAAATGCTCTTTTACTGACTTAACCTCCTAAGCCACCTAAATTTTTAACTGCTGGAAATCTAAAATGAAAAAGATGACTATGCTATGATGGTGTGTAGTGGCATGAATGATGTTGGGATGAAGGAAACAGTTTAGATTACAGACTTAGAAACAGTGTTAGTGAGAAGGATTAATTTGGACCTTGCAGTTTTGAAAATTGTTTTAATTTACTTCTTAAATAGTATACTACAATGGATCACACTAACTGGACAGTCTTAAAATTTGAAGACTGATTTGTGTGTAAGACCACAGATCGCTTCCTCCACTCATTGCAGTGATCTGCTTGTCTCCCTTTCAATATTTGTATCTTTTAGTCATATTTCATTAGTAGACATGAGTTTTTTTTTTGCTGGATTTTCTTAGGGAGCTGCAAATTTACTGGGAAGATTATCAGGCTGTCCTGTAACTTCTAGTTCCTAAAACCTCTTTTGATTGCAGAATCAGACCATTGGAAACTACCTGGAGTTAGTCATTCCGTGTATTTTCCTGGACTGACTATTGTTGGCCAAAGTGTGTGTTTAGGGGTAATAATAACAAGAGAAATGGCTCTTCTCCCAGCTTTTGAAATTCTGGAGGAAAGAATGTAAAAGATCAATTATTATGATACCTTTTAAATGCTGTGTTAAGGTAAGTGCCAAGGGTGCAGGAATAGAGGAGATAGACTGTTTATTTTGATTTATCTAACTGCTGGTATTTATTGACATACTTCACTGAAAATTGTCTACAGGTATTTGGTACCAGTAAAGTCTTAATAGTTAGTTGAAACTTGTCACTTTTTTAGGAAAATTTTTAGAAAAATGTAGAGTTTAGATTTTTATTAGTTAAAATCCATAATTGTTTTTAGCTAAAGATTCCCAATATTTTTGAAATACAGAATGATATGGAACCTAGCAAAGCTGTTCCACTGAATGCATCCAAACAAGACGGACCCTTGCCAAAACCACATAGTGTTTCACTCAATGACACGGAAACAAGGAAACTGATGGAAGAGTGTAAGAGGCTTCAGGGAGAGATGATGAAGCTGTCAGAAGAAAACCGACACCTGAGAGTAAGTTTTCTGGGTTGGAAATGAATGAATTGGAACGACAGTACAAAGAATGTGTTAGTGTCTTTTAGCAGTCTCTGTATGTTTATATTTAATCTTCTTGCTAATTATTTAACTCATTTGATTGCTCTTATTACCTGGAGCTAATTAGTATAAGACTAAAGAAATGAAGTTTCTGGAAACCCAGTGATGGAAATAAAATAGGTATATTTTAGTGTTTTGACTTTTGATAGCATTATATTCCTGATAAACCCATTGGAAGGTGAAGTTATCCCAAGTTGAAAATGCACCTGATGCATATAACCTTAACTACACAGCACACTAGTGCTGTTTATCCCTGCAGTCATGTGTCTGGCTAGGACAGTAGTGTGATGCTCAGAGGATAGAGCACTTGTCTCTACCCTAGATCAGAACAGTACAGCTGGCAGTGACGTCTGTCACTTTTCACACCCTAATATCAGAGTAGGAAACTGAACTGTATTGAAGTTGGAGATGCTGTCTAAATGTGGTTGAGGAATGGTGTCTAATTTCTCCTGGACCACCTGACACATGCTATCATAACAGCTACCTGCTTTAAGAACCTGTTGCTTTTTAGGAGCAGCCGCATCTCCTAAAAAAACACAGGACTATCAGAAACCTAAACCTGGGACTTTGTGAGACTATTTCAGTAAGAAGGGAGCAGCTCATTTTTTACATGGAATAAGGAAGGACTTTAATACAAAGCAGCAGCTTCCATGGTAAACCTGTCACACATCTTGTTGCTTTGAACATACTCAAACTCCTTGGTAATGGTTTCCACCCTAAAATATACCTCTTCTCTAAATCCTTAATATATTATCCACCACAAAATATGCCCTTGTGTGTCTGCCATGTGGGTTTCCAAGTTCTGTTGGGTCAGTGAACCTGCTGAGTGTAGTGTGCTATTGCTAGTCCTTGGCTAATACCTGTAGCCAATTTAAAATAGCACAGGGCATATGGGAAGTAAGAGTACGTAGTTTTCTAGGAGGAGTACACTCCTTAGCTTCTGTTTTTAAAGTCAGTGTTACTGAGATGTAATCTACATCACATGAACGCACTCATTGTGATTGTTTGGACAGGCTTATAGAATTATCCAGCTATCACTTTGATCCAGTTGTAGAATTTTTTCATAATTCCACAGGTTTCCACAGTAAATAGCAGTTAACTCTTGCTATTTGTAACCATATACATCTACTGATCTCCGTTCTCTCTGTAGGAACTTACAGCTCTGGCTCTGACCTGTGTGTGGTATTTGTTTTAAAAATCTCTTTTGTGTATTTTCTCCCAGGATGAAGGTTTACGGCTCAGAAAGGTAGCACATTCGGATAAACCGGGATCCACCTCAGCTGCATCCTTCAGAGATAACGTCACCAGTCCTCTCCCTTCCCTTCTGGTTGTAATTGCAGCCATTTTCATTGGATTCTTTCTAGGGAAATTCATCTTGTAGAGTGAAGCATGCAGAGCGCTATTTCTTTTTTTCCTCTCGACCAGAAAAAGATTTGTTTACCTACCATTTCATTGGTAGTGTGGCCCGCGGTGACCATTCTTTGTGTGTACAGCGTCATATAGGCTTTGCCTTTAATGATCTCTTACGGTTAGAAAACACAATAAAAACAAACTGTTCGGCCACTGGACAAATTGTATATTATCAGATCATCACTAGCAGATGTCAGTTGCACATTCAGTCCTTTATGAAATTCATAAAAAAGAATTGTCCTTTCTTTGTGGTTTTAATAAGAGTTCAAGAATTGTTCAGTCTTGTAAATGTTATTTTAATAATCCCTTTAAATTTTATCTGTTGCTGTTACCTCTTGAAATATGATTTATTTAGATTGCTAATCTCACTCATTCAGGAAATGCCAAGAGGTTTTCTGTGGGGAAATGGTGCCTCTTACTGTGTAAATTTTCTCCTTTACCTTTGCTAATATCATGGCAGAATTTTTCTTACCCCTTGTGAGGCAGTTTGTTGACTGAGTTTTT
>LOEQ01010524.1:22590-36184 GCA_001685075.1 Bramus lutescens | reverse complement strand
AGGAAGGAAGGAAGGAAGGAAGGAAGGAAGGAAGGAAGGAAGGAACAAGGAAGGAAGGAAGGAAGGAAGGAAGGAAGGAAGGAAGGAAGGAAGGCTTAAGAATAGAGTCTACATTTTTTGGAATGCTTCAGACAGGCATTTTTCCAGCAAAGTCTTTATATGACATGTGTATTTTTCACTCTTTGAGATTCTAAACCAGCACTGTTCAGGAACAGAGTTGGGGTGGTATGCAGGGTCCCTTAGACACAGTAACCAAGAACAGATAATTTTCCAAGGACTCTGGAGAAAGTGCCAGGATGGAGCCTATAGATCCATGCTCACAGAACTTAACATTTCACCCCCTGTGTAACTGTGCCTACTCCCTATCTCCTCTGCCTCCCTATTCATCCGGATCTCCTGGGACATCCCCTGGCTTTACTTGGAGCAAAGGACTCCCAGCACCCAGTGGAGTCCTTGGCATATAACAGCCATTCAATAGTGTTTATTGAACAAGAGTCCTAATTAATTGCTAGGAAGTTACCTGCACTCTTATGCCATTGGAAACATTTTATTATTTTCTGATTCACAGAAGAGAAAGAATGCTAGAAGAAGGTGCTGTTAGCTAACACATTTCACATATCTGACAGTCACATGGCAGAAACAGCACAGTCCTTTCATATTGAGGGATATAAGTCATGATTTCATTTGAATATTGGAAACAATTTCTGAATATTTGAAGCAGTATCCTTTAACAATAAGTTCCTAAAATTGAGATGCCATGTTTCAAACTTGCAGAACATCATTTAAAATTTTTTTGTATTCATGACTTTGCTACTAAATAAACACCACTAGTCACTCATAGGAAACACCATCACTGTGGAATCAAATCCATTAGTCATGCTTGGGAGCTTTGACTATCACTAGGCACTGTGCATAGTGCTTCTGAATTCAAAGAAGCGAGCAGAGTTAGTTAGACAAGTCACTTGTAAGATTGCTAAACTTCTAAACTTCATGATAGGATAAAGGGTTGGGGAAGGATGAGGAGGCTGGGACCCTCTTCCAGAGAAATCAACTTAGGAGGATCACATGACCGGGCAAAAGTGAGATAGGGAAATGGTCATCTCCAAGATACACTCTGATGCTACGATTGGCAAGCCTTGCTGATGGGTTAGCCTTGCATTGAGGGCATTTAGCCTAAGTTTTCAGAGAAATAGAGCTGAAATTGGCTGGGTGAGGAAAGGCCAAAGAAAAGCACGTTTGAGAACAATTGTCCTCAAACTTACATGACAAATTGGTTTTTCTAATAGGCAACCATGTGGGGATAATGAATAATGGGCAGTTGAAGTTCAGGTGATTGAGGCTGAAGTTATACTTCAAAAGAGATAAATAAAAGAATACATATAGATAGAAAGAAAAGCCACGGAAAGATTGAGTCCTGGCTCACACCACAACTTAGATGTCAAATGAGAAGGCAGCAGCATTAAACACCTGAGAACCTCAAAGGCCAGAGAGAAGCCAAAGGGAGGACTCCACCAAAACCAAGCTCTGGGTCTCTCTCATCTGCAGATCCTAGTTTATCGATGCATATGAGGTGGGGGGGCGAGTGTGGGGAGAGGCTCAGGGCTACAAAGGAAGCCACAAGAGGGGGAAAATGCCTTGAGGAAGGGGAGGGAGGGCAATGAAAATGGAAAGTCTATGGGGTGGGAGAAGGATACAAAGAGGGGCAGGAGATAAGGGGGAGAATCAATAAAAACCAATTTTGCTTGAAAATGTTGCAATGAAAACCAATGTGGTAGAAGCTAATTAAATTTTCAATAAAAAGATGAACTCATATAAAATATATGCTTGTATTAAATGTCTTATATAGCATAGTGCCATGTGCAAAGATTACACACAAGTAGACAATTATATTAAAAAAAGAGCAATCAATCCTCTCAAATACTGCTGCTAAGACAGGCAACACCATTGTCTATAGCAATACAAAAGTCATTGATGACCTCACTATGAACAGCTCCAAAGGATTATGGGGGTCAAAATCCTGAGTGAAGAGGGCCCCACACAACAAAGGAAATGTATAAGGCAGAGGATTGAGCACTGTCTAAAGGAAGGGCTGTTGCAAGAAGCAGGTTCTTAGGAGAGCCCCGGAGGGCCTGGGAAGTATGCCAATGTAGATGGGAAAACACTGAAACTTGATTTTGACCCCATGGCTTATCTGCATTTCCATCAGTTGTTAATGCAATATCAGCAGTCTGTTTAAGCCACCAGGAATTGCATTGCACATTGCATAGGGATGGCTGCAGAAACCTCAGAAGGCTTCATTCACCACTGTGGCAAAGGTAGTTTTATACCTGTAACAAGATCTCAAGTGACTGTGACGTTGGCACGGGGGCTTTCAATTCAGCTGCATCTCTTTATGGGGGAAACCCAAGCTGCTTTGTTCCTTTTCTATACATAATCTCTTATTAATTACTATATCAGAGACAAATCATTTTCATTGTTTAAATTGAACAGATCCGACAAGAATCTTTGCTCTCATAATATTACACAGACTTTTGGAGCATACGTAGTGCAAAGGTTATATCTAGAGAGAACTTTTTGCAGTGGTATGCTTTATTTTTGCTTAAAAATTAAAATGTAATTTTAGCTTGCCTTCACGTTAAATACATTAGCATATTAATAAAGAAAAATGTTAGCACACCCTCCCAGTTGAAAATATTATTATTGCTGATAATTATTCCTTTTGTTGTCCTGTTTTATGTGAAGCATTTAACGATGTTGTTTTGAGAAAGAATCTGTAGGCTTCACCGTGACCGTACTCACAGCACAAACGAGTGAGGAACACCTGCTGAAATGGAAGGGGGAGACGGACAGGAGGAGGAAGCAGCATCCGCCCGCCCGGGGTGTTACAATGCGGGAGGCTGAGAGGACATCTGTATTGCAAAGGAGAGCGATTCAGCAGAGATGGGGGAGACTGGTCACACAAGAACAGGGAGAAGTGCTGAAGCTTATATTCTGAGTAGGCAGAGATCAACCGAGTGCACGAGAGGTTGGGGCTGGGCAAAGATGGCAGCGCAGTAACAGGAGGAAGGCAAAGGAGGGTAAGGGAGATGCACAGATGCGGCTGTGGCGGATTCTCTCCTGATTGCTCCGGTCTTTTTATTAAAATGAAGCACAAGACCAGCAGGAGAGGAGGAGGTGAGGAGGGAAGCCACGGCTCAAGGGAGGAGCAGAAGGTACGGACGAAAAGGAAGAGTAGGAAGGACGAGTGGCAGGCAGCGTAGCTGATGCCTGTCATCTTTAACGATGGTGGGTTTGAAGTGAGTCAGTCTTGCTCTGCTCTCATCCAGCTGCAGGGGCTAAGTGGGCGGAGCACCCCAGACAACCAAAATTGCCTAATAGGTGACACAAGAGGGCAAGAGCGGCACCAGGGCCCTGTACAATAGAGGTTAATTTGAGACCAACACCAATCTGGTTGGTTATATCTACTGTTCCCTGTCCTCCTTTCTTGTCAAACATGGAGAAAAGGGAAGCACACAATTGAAAGACCACAGGGTGGCAAGTACAAAGTGGGAATGTAGAGTCTGAATGTGAGACACCCCAAGAGAACGTCAATGCGGCTGTGTGTGGTGAACATCACAGAGAAACCCAATCGAGTCCGATGTTCAGCCTGACAGGAGAACCTGGTGCTAGGTTGCTTGGATTTGGGAGTATGGATAGTTGCCCGCACACAGAGAAATATAAGCAAACAATACTCATGTATTGTCTAAGCTTTGAAAATCTTACTCTTATTGACTGTCCGTTTACGAGTGGGAACTTTAGCTTGCCTGGTAACCCCTTCTTCAGCACTGCGATGGCTGATCTCAGTGGTTAACGTGACATGCTGAAAAGGAGGAGCCTCAACTGAGGACTGGTCTCCATCAGATGGGCCTGTGAGCACATCTGCGGGGACATTTTCCTGACGGCCGCTTGATATAGGATGGCCCAGATCAGTGTGAGAGATGCCATCCATCCCCAGGCAAGTGTGCCTTGACTGCATAAGGAAGCTGGCTGAGCCAGGTAGGGACAGCTTCGGGCATTCGTAATAAGGAGGTTGGCTGCTGCCTCGGTTCCTGCCTCTGGGTTCTGCCTTGACATTCCAGTGATTGTGACTTAAGAGTTGTAAGATGAAATCAAAAAAATCTTCCCCAAGTTGGTTTGGGCCAATGTTTCATCACAGCAACAGAAAGAAAACCAGGGCAAACCCTTTCTACTTCTTGGATTAAGTAACAGATACTTGAATGCTATAGTATAGTGTAACAGAACCAAAAGCAGGCCAAGGATGAACCTATTAGGCCAGGATCACACCTCATGTATTCCCATACTTCTATGACATGCCTTTGTATGTAGAAGGCAGTCCATAAATACACAGCCACAATGACATTCCTGGGATTAAGCCCTGATTACATCTCACCTAGCTATGTCTTCTAGAAAGTCTGATCTACCCAAGTGGTCAGAAAAGTAGGTGGAAAATATGGCTGGGGTCTATAATTTCTACATCTGTTTAGCAAGTAATTAGAAGTAAACAAAAAGTAGCAGAACAGATTCAGTCTGCTGAGTTCAACAAATCACTCTTTGCCTCTGTGCTCTCCAACAGCCTGGCTCAGGGCTCCATCCCCTTCAACTTCTGACGAAGACATCATATTTCAGTTTAGGGCACCCACTGACAGGACATCCAAAGGGTGGCAAGGGTTATAGCAGTCATGGTCCTCCTCTTGAGGAAACAAGGGAAATGGAACCAGGAGAAAAGGGTATTCATCCTCCAAGTGCCAGAGGCAAGAGGGGAAGGAACTTGTAAATCCAGAAAGAAATCACTCATTAGAGTACACTTCAAACTTTCTCTCACCGTATCTTACAGTAAGAAATTATCTTTGTTCAGTGACATAGGAAATGCGTGTGTTTGTGCACACCTGAAACATAAAATTCATGGTGGTTAGAATACGTATTTCTCTATTCGCTTACAATGTCATTTCTTTTCATAAATTTCACTCAGAATAAAAGATTTAGGGATCCATGAATGTATTATAACCTGTAGTTTGTAAATATTAAACCATGTGATATAGAAAACAATAGTGTTGTCATTATAACAGACAGAGCAGAAAGATGAAAAACAAACTTCCCCTGGAGGGACTGAGAGGCACCAGTTCATGGTAGTTTCACCTAACACCACTGTGGATCTGGGGGTCTCAAGACACGAACTGGTAGAGAACCGAGTAACTGTTGGTTAATAAATGAAGTTACTATAGTAAAACCACGAGTTTCCCTTTGCATAACAAAGAACCCAATAGAAAACATCCCACTCATGTATGATTTTTAGATCGGTCAAACACTCAGGGGGTGGTGACATAACATATCTGGGCCTTATATGAAGAAAGGTTGAGTCTTCCCCTCTGCTCACAAAATAACTGAAAAATTGTGCACTGCCCTGGGTGTGTATACCCCACGTCATAAAGACATGCTTTCCCCACGCTTGAAAGGCATCGATCACAAACAAAGCACAGATGTAATTTTTTGGAGAAAATGTTTGAAAGTCATTCCCAAAATCACATGGAAAAAATAAAATTGTGTCAAGAAAACTGTAACGGGGGTAGGGAGACGAATGAGGAAACAAATTCTACCAAACTTCAAAATTATGTTTTCCAAAGCTATAGCAATTGGAATAGTCTGAGGGTAGCATAGAAAGAGAGAAAATGGCCACAAATACAGACTTCAGATAGCCATGCACATACCAGTATTTATGAACATGATGAATGAAGCCTTTCAAAATGGAGGCAGGGCAGACAGATAATGAATGATAAATGCTGGGATGGGTTGTACCAGAATGAAAAAGTCAGAATAGGTCTCTTTTTATTAATCTACTAAAATTTTCAAATAGATCAAAAATGTAAGTGGAAATCAAATTAAAACAAAAGTTATGCCAGAATCATTTTTTATATTTTGAACAATGAAGCATGACCCAAATGCCAGAAATACAGTAGTTGTGAATCAATTTGTTAGTATACTTTGAGGGCTTCTATGTGCAGAGACTTTGCTATATTGCCCAGGCTGGCTGCAGTCTTTGAAATTCAAATGTTATGCCTGCCTCAGCCTCCCAAGGAGCGGGCGCTGCGTATACATGCAACTGTGGATGGCAATATTTAAAACGCCTGCCTTCACATAACTGTATGAAGATGTTCCCTGTGGTGCTGGTGGTAATATCACAACACTGAATCTGTGCCGAAGTGTCCTTCAGCCCGGGGATGGGGAAACAGGTTATGGCACAATCCAAAGAGAACTGGATGTCAGAAGCTGGTTAAGAACAGGGCCAGTAAGTGAGCATGCTGATAGTATGTATTTTGCTGAGTGGAGAGAGTTCTAGAACATTAACTCCTCCATTCTTAGACCAGTTAATTCTGAAACATATGTGAATGCCCACATCTACATGTATATCTTTACATATATCTGTATTAATTATATTATAATTCATTATGTAAAATGCATAGCATTATACTGTCTATAATACTCTGTAACCTTTGTTGATTCAGGTAGCAAAATATCTTGAAAATAGGACATATGCTATGCTATCTGTTGCCTCTGGGGACTTCTTATTTATTTATTTATTTATTTATTATTTTGTTTTTTTGAGACAGGGTTTCTCTGTGTAGCTTTGGAGCCTGTCCTGGTCCTTGAACTCACAAAGATCAGCTTGCCTCTGCCTCCCTCCCGAGTGTTGGGATTAAAAGAGTGCGCCACCACCACCCGGCTGCCTCTGGGGACTTCTATACTATTTGAAGTTTTTTTAGTTTCTATTATTAGCCTTTAAAGAGGAGAAAGCAAAAACATGGCAGTATCATACCCAAGCAAGCCCTGCTTCCATCTCTCTGACTCTAGTCACGCTCCAGTCCTTGCCAGTTAAAATAGATAAACCTATAAGCTCACGTTCTGCCTGTGGGCTCGCAGGTCATCCCAGGTCACTGCAGTATACTAGCTGGCTATGGACCAAGAATTGCTGAGGCTCCTGTGTGCCTTACTCTGAAAACAGAACCAGTTTATATGAATGATGCTAACCTGTGATTAGAACACAATGTCTGGGTGCCTGCTGGTGATGTGTCTATATACAAACTAAGCCCTGAAATTGCCCTAAAGTGGAGGGTGGCTTGGCTTTAAGCTTACTTATAAATGCAGGTTATCTTTAGTCTGTCCTAATTATTTTTCCTGAAGGGCTTGCTTGTCCAGTCTAATTGGGAATTGCATTTGGAATGCGTGACATATGAAGGCTTATTCTCAGCTCACAAAAGGAACAATGCTATAGAACATTAATAAAATTCAGGCACTGTTAGGTGTAAGGGCTCGAGGAAGCTCCCAACCTCACTTTGAAGCCCCCTCTTGGTCCCTGGCAGTCATTCTGTGCCTTCCCAAGGCAGGCAAAGGGCATCAGAGCGATAGTGGGTGGGCCAGCTCATTGACACACTCTGAAAAGCTCCCAGACACTGGTGTTTGTGTTCAGAGCTGACATGTAATCATTGCAGCTGTTTTCTTTAAAAACAGTGCCTGTTGGAGCTGCATGGTAGAAAAACAAAGGCATGAGCTTCACCTCTACTCATCATTCCCCACAGCCCAAAATGGGGAAAGGGCGATCTAAATTTCCACCTGCCAGGGAGCCGCGGAAAACTTGTAGGCCACCCACATCTTCTGCGGCTGTCAAAAAGAAACAGCTCTGTGCCTGCACGACCTGGAGGCAGGGAAAGTACCTGACAGGCGTAGTCTCGTTTCTGTAGGAATAAACGACCCAGGCTGACAGGTGTGTTCTCACTTGGCTGAGCAGGGAGGAAAAGGCAGAGAGACCGGCAGCAGGCTGGGAATCTCGCGGTAGGTGGAGAAGAAGGAACAACGGGCGAGAGATCTAATTGTTAGAGTAAGCACAAGCTACTTCTGCAATTAAAACATTCTAACGTAGTGGCAGGGGGCGGCATTTTAAGAAGACAGTAAAATGGGATACCGGGCAAGGACACGTATCAGAAGAAGGTGCCTGTACTGGGTCAGCAATTTCTTTTTTTATCAAATTAGAAGGCCCATAGATAATATGTGACCTCAAAATTTGGTAAGATCCAACCAAGAACAGTTTATAAATACCACAACAGTGAGGGGATTTTGCCTGTGATGCTAAAGGTTATATGTCCAATAAAACAAGTTCAAAGTGTGCTGGAATGCTACCCCAGTCCCTCAGAACTGGACATTTGCAACTACGGTCTTCAGAGAGAAATAGTTAAGTTGTAAGGCCACACACTCGCCCTTGGCATGTATTTGAGTGTTTTTCTTAAGCCTCTCTCTTCAAGCCCAAGTTTACATCTATGTAAACCTTTCCGTAATAAACTCCAAGTTCACATTAAAAAAGTGGGCACTCATGCTATATGCTAGTGACTTTATTGAAAGGAGAAGTTTGGGACTGACTATGTGATATCCCTGCACACATGAGGACCTGGGTTCAAATGCCCAGCATCTACCTAGGAAGCCAGGCATGGCTGTGTTTGCCCATCACCGTAGTTCTGTGGGACAGAGAAAGCAGCTCCCAAAAATCTCATTGGCCAGCCAACCAAGTCAACAACAGGAAGCTTTCAGTGTAATCCTATCTTGAGGCAATAACTCTGAGAGCAATACCAGAATACACTCCTGTTCCCAGCTTTGATCTCTGCATGTGCGCATGGGTGCAGATAGCTGCACGATTTGGAGACAGTGGAGATACACTAGAAGAAACTCATCACAGTATCACGAGCCAAGTAAGTCTCAGGCTGTCCATAGCTGAAGGATGAAGTATCCTCCCGTAGTTAGATTCCTATTTCTGTGATAAACATCATGACCGAAAGCAACTCAGGAAAAAAGGATTTATTTGGCTAACAGGTTTCCAGTACATCATGAGGGGAAGCTAAGGCAGAGCCTGAATCTGAGACCTTGGAGGAACGCTGCTCACTGGTTCCGCCCTCAGCTTTCTTATATAGGCCAGGCCATGTATAGTGGCACTATCCTGAATGAGCTGGTCCTCCCACATCAATCATTACTCAAGACAACACCTTACAGACTTGCCTACCAGCCAGTCTGATAGAAACATTTTCTCAACCGAGGTTCCCTCTTCCCAGATAACTCTAAATTGTCAAGTAGACAGAAACAAAACAACAACACCAAAACCCTAACCAGCACAGGTCAGAGGGAACATGTCCCAGCCGGTACCTTAATTTCAGACTCTCAGTCTCCAGAACATTGAAATAATAAACTTCTGAGTTCTAAGCCTCCCAAGTGGTGGTATCTTATAATAGTAACCTCTCCCAACAAGTGCAGTATCCGAGGAAATGTAGAAATCTCAGTGTCTAGGCCTCTGTCGGGTAATAGATTTCCCACAGTTAGTATGCTATTAGCAGGGTTATACTCTCTGTCCTGCCGAGACATGCTAGCTCTTCAAATGGCTGTGAGGCCCTCTGGTTTGTCTCATACACTGATGAGGATGTTGTTACTTAACAGGGCATCAAACATGCTCTGCTCATATTATATATAAATCTGCCACAGTCCGTGAGTGCAGTTTTATTGTTCTTCTCACTTGTCTTTTTATAGATAGGGAAAACACTGACCCAAAAAAACTAAGCTGTGTTCAAGAGAACACCCTGTACAGCTGGGGCTCCCATCTGGACCTGTGCACACCAAGCTACCTGGGAAGTCAAACTCCACATCCCCTACAGATTGTGACACCGTCGTCAGGGAAGGGTGGGCTCATTACACTTTGACTCCTTAGCTCATGGAGCATTGGGATTCAAAGTCAAAATCTTCACATTTTGAGGTCTATGGACTTTTTTTTTCAAATGTACAGTCATCATAAAAACAAGATTGAAAATGTCTTTTTATAATGTGTTAAGATTTTCTGAGGCAGTTCTTCCCAATACACAGAGACCCAACTGATGAAGCAGGCACTGGGGTTAGAGAAGGAACCCGCAGTGCAGTGATGATAGAATCTGACACCCCAAGGTCAACGCATGTTCTCTTCCTTAAAGAGGGTTAAGAAGTGTCTGAGAATAGAACACCTGGGCTCTTTGGATCTTGTAAGATGTGGAGAGGGTGTAAGGGTTCCTGCCTCTCAGAGAAAAGACTAGTTTCTTTGTGGTCATTGTCACCACCATCTTCATCACAAGGGACAACATGGACAGACTCGTGTTTCACACATACAATAATAATCTCTGCCCTCTTCCTGTGGAGTGTAGACCTTGTAAATCTGGGAAAGGTGAAAAAGACCAGTGGGGTAAATAAATAAAGCCATCTGGTAAGATTCTGAGGACAGAGAGGAAGAGGGAGGGAGGGNGGATCAATGTGTCTAGGCACAGATACATGCCCATCTAGTCTGTGGAAGAATGTAGTGAACGCGGTGTGACGGACTGCTTCGCCTCTCCATGGATCTTGTACCAGACTCAGCACCAGCTTCTTAACAAGAGGTTTCATTTATTCTATTTCATAAGGTCTCAAAGGCAAAAGACACTTAGCAGAAAGGAATGATCAGGTGTGAACCTTATTAAAATCCTTATTTATGGGGCTGAGGAGGTGGACTCAGACAGCAGAGTGCTTGCCACATGAATATGACACCCTGAGTTAGATCCTAAACATGTTTGGAAAAATTGGGACTTGATGTTATCCAGCTTTGGGGAGATATAGGAAGGATGATCTTGGCCAAGCCAGTCTAGCTAGATAAGTGAGTTCCTGATCCATTAAGAGACGTTGTCTCAAATGGGCAAAAAGAAAAGAGGATAGATTATTGCAGTAACTGAGAAATGATGGCCCCATATGTGGATGGAAACCACTTTACTTGGAGATGATGAGACAACTCAGAAAAAATCAAGTTATTTTGTGCTCATAGTATTTCATTCCTAATTGCCAAACACGATGTTGATAGGAATTTGAAACGGTGACGAGACTTGAAAAAAAAATGGTATTGATTAGACTGTTAGTCTACACGGCAGGATGTATTCTTTTACTCCGCAGAAATGCAAAGGTTTCCCTTCAAGGAATATGGAGTGCTTAGAGAAAGGAGAGATGGATTGCCTTTTCAAAGACCGTTATCCTTTTACCCCAATTTCTTACAGACTCACACCTACACAAACTCCCGAACTGCCGCAGGTCAAGTCCGCAGAGCCTCCTGGGAAAACTATCGGGCGAACTCTCAAGAACAACGGGAACAAGTGAACATAGCTCTATTAACTTTAATATTTCTAAGAACTGACCAGTTAAGCAGGTTGGTGCATAAGAAACTGGAGATGAAAAATAAGTATTTGTGAATGTTTCTGTGCTGTTTGAACGGAAATGGACACAGCTTTTGCTTGGCCCCTGAGACTCTGCATTAATTTTTCAGTGAGTGAAAGATCAAACAGCCCGAGGCTAGTCGTTCTTAACTGAAGAACGCTATAAGCAGCCAAATCTGCTGCTCACACAGAGGCTGTGGCTGTTTGGGAAGGGAAGGTCAGATTTGGGCTCCCAAGAATATTTAGGATCATAGGACATTCTCCTTCTACCCACTTCTTCAGGGGATTTTAACCAATGACCTTCACCAGATGTGCTAAGACCACCAAAGAAGTTTTGTGTGGAAAAAACTCCTTTAGATAAGTCCCGCTACAGACAGTAAGCGATTCCCGGTGAAAAGGAACTGTGCTGGCTACTTCCAGCTCTGTGAACTCAGGTGCTTCGTGCTCAGGTGTCCCACAGCATTCAATGATTTGGCCATTTGTGTATTAACTGCTTCTTTGAGGAATAAAAAGCAGTCATCCTGGGAGCAGGCTGGCCCTAGAAAGTGAAAACCACTTCAACTCCTTGTGTTCTTAGGTAGGTCCCAGATCTGGACTATCCTTCATTAGGGACACAGGATATCTAGTAATTACATCATTGGATATAAGTTAGATTGTCTTCCTGAAGATATTTTATTGGGTCTAATATGAACCAGAAATTCCATTAAAACCACCAGAAAGTCCTCCTATTCCTAAGATTAAAGTGCTGATGGGGCTTTCAGGACATAAATCACCAAAGATGCTTCAGGAATTTTAGAGGCCATTGCCTGAGAGTGCATCTGGTGTGGCCATCTGCCTCGGTGAATAGTCTTCTGTGGAGAGATGAGTGGAGGCACCTCAGAGAATACACATGGTCGGAATGGAAAAGGCACAAATTATCCACGCACCGAGTGTCAGCCGTAACTAAATTCTACTCCATCATCCTATTTGGAAATGAGCAAAATGAACACAGCTCAGAGCTTTCTTCTCAGGGAAAGCCCAGGTACCTGCATCAGATGGTCTGTAAGCCATGAGGTCTCCTAGCTGTCACTTAGACCGCCCATGCCAGTCCCAGAGTTCGATTCTACAAGGGTGAGTTACTGCTTTAGAGTTTCATTTGTGTAATCAACCAGAACTTGCTATGAAAACGCAAAGATCTCTGGGAGCGGTTCTGCATTAAGCCTTCTACGTTCAGAAGAGCGATTACTTCTCAGCTGCCAGAGTTAGTTAACAGCCTGAGATAAAAGAAAAGAAAAAGAGAGGTAATTGAGATGCCTGTCCCACAGAAGAAGAGAAATATTTCTTGGTTTTCATGCTTGGTACATGGACAATATATACATAAGATTCTGAACTGATATCAACTTAGAAATTGGAGACAAAAAAATGAAAGCTCCCCAAGAAATTGATGCAATGTTTCTGAGTCTGCACTCTAAGAAGTGTTTGCTGTTCAAGGGGGCATTTGTGGCTGCTTTCCTGAGGACATCGTGGACATACAGTGACTTCTAGAGCTAGCAGCAGAAGAATGGAATCCTGTGCCATGATCCATATACCTGACAGGGGCTAAACCATTACTTATTTTCTGGTCAGAAAGTCCAAAGTCTGATTTCTAGTATGCATATTATCACCTGATTCCAAGGTAGGAGAGCATCCTACAAAGTGTCCAGTTCATTTCAACACCATCTTTATAACAAATGTCCAATCGGTGACTGTCCAGCCTCTACCCCAACATCCATAGAATCAGGAGCTCACCCCCTCAGTTTTTGGAAAACTCTACATTTTAGTGTTTCATTTGTTGCTGTTGCTTTTGTTTTTAAGTCTGTCTCCCTGAGACTTGTCACCATTGCTCCTAACCCAATATCTTCAATTCCCTTACAACAAGCTGGACTCCTCTCACATAGGAAACCCACTTAAATATCTGAAGACACCCCTTTTGTCTCCTGAATATTGCATGTGCCAGAAATGGTAAGTATTAAACATGGTGCTTTTGACTTATAGAGATTCTAAACACTTTCCCAACAACTATGAGTTAATAAGAATAAAGGCTTGATGGAGGACCTCTCTCAAATATACTAATGCATTAGCAATGGTACCTGATCAATTTCAATTTTCCCAGTAGATATGATGTAGAAGGAGCAGTGGGCCGCTTCCCACCGTCCGACTCCCGGCCGCTGGCTAGCTGTAGTGATGAGGTGAGCACAGGCCTGCTTTTTTCATCCCGCCCGGCTCCCGCACAGCTAGCTTAGCCCCGGAAATACCAACACACAAATTGCATTCATTTAAGCACTGCCTGGCCCATTATATCTAGCCTC
>LOEQ01010524.1:7416-22511 GCA_001685075.1 Bramus lutescens | reverse complement strand
CCCACGTCCATCTTGGGCCGGAGCTTCATGCATCTGCCTGACTCTGCTTTTTTTCTCCCACAATTCTGTCTTCCCCGCCTACCTATGTTCTGAACTATCAGGCCAAACAGTTTTCTTTATTAATTAACCAATGAAAGCAACAGATAGATAGATGACCCTCCAACATTAATATGAGGATACTCACAATCTGTTATCTAAAAAATAGGCAATATCAATGAAAACAATTCTTAACTGTTTCCCCCTCTCTAGTTATATATTTGCATATGCTTTGTTGAAGGAATATGAACTATAACATTTTGAAATCTTGAACCCAACTTGACTAATCCATGACTATTTTAAAAAAAAAACTCCCCAGAGAATGTTTCCTTTGCCCCTCAGTGTCTTTCCAAATATGCCTTTCTATATGAATGCAGAAGCAGAGCTGGAAAGGACTGGACCTTGCTCCAGGGTGTATAACTGGAGCTTTAAAAGCCAGCCTTCACCTGAGGTCAGATTTCTAGGAGTAAAACCTTTCTTATTTCAGAATTTCACTTAGATGCCAAGATGTTGGGAAGAATAAAAGATCAATGCCAGAGAAGCAGTCATGTGTGAAACCATGTGCCTATAACCCCAGTGCTCAGGGGGCCAAGGCAAGTGGATTGAACACTCAAGGCCAGCCAAGCCTATATAGTAAGTTCTAGGCCAGCTTGAGCTATATAGTGAGACACTACCTCAAAAACAAACAAAAAAGTCATTTGAACTACAAGTGAGGTTAACCACTGTTTCTCTCTCCTCTGGATCCCTGCCCATCCCTCTTGCCCCATGAACACACAAAGCCCAACTTGCAATTTTAGTTTGTGTTGGAAGTGTGTATAGTGCAGCCACACACACACAGTCTTGAGTCTCTGAGTCTCTGGTTAAGCAAAATGCAGAGGCAGGGCGGAGTCGGGGAGGGGATCAGGACCAGTGTGGCCTAAAACTACTGTTGCTTTGTGATGATGGAGGAGATGGGTGACTGCCAGGAAGCCTGATCCCATTGGCTCTTGGCCCTTTATCAGATCTCATCAGTGTTTCCCCATCTGTGAAACAGAAATGATGCTTCCCCCTTATCTCCCAGTTCCCCTGTGGCAATCCAATAAGCCAGTACCCTGCATAGTTCCAGGACATTCTCCTTTTGGCTTTTCCCCTTTGCCTTGGTTACTGTGAGCACTGGTCTTCGGTAACATCCACACTGCCTTGAAAGGAATTATCACTAGCGGAGAGAAAAGGAACCTATATACAGATTTTTCTATCCAAATTATATTATTTTTGTTTTGAAATAGGGCCTGACTTTAGAGAAAGGTTTCAGGGGTCCTCAGACAAGTCCTAAGGGCCCTGAGAACAAATGAGAATGACACAAGACTGTCCCGGATGGACAGGTTGATATGACCCTGCAGAACCTGAGGCAATGCTCTTCTCCATAAAGAAGGTGAGGAACCTGTACCTACAGAGGTCACTGCACTTTTACATCAGCATCCAAAGAGCCTGCTCATGACCATAACAACTCCATCCAAAGAGCTCCATGTCATCCCACCTCTATACAAGACCCTTTTCCAACCAATCAAAGATGAACACACACACGGAGGTGAGGCAGGGCCGGGGAGGTGGGTGGCTACTATTGGGCCTGGACAATGTGGAATTCATCCTGCTACAAAAGGTACTTTAGAAAAGGAAAAAAATACTAGGCAAATACAAGAAATTAAGACGCACACAAGAAAAGGATCTTTCATATTTCCTAAAGTAAAAGGCTTAGTGTTTTAGTAAGAGTGGTTGATGGCTGACAATTTCATACAGCTTTGCTTAAAAAACTCTCTCTACTCCCAAATTATACTCTTGTTAATTTTGAAATTGATATAGAAAAAAATAAATTATTCTAGCTTAATAAAAATGTCCCCAAATAATGGTGCCCAGGCTACCTTTTCTTTTTTATGCATTCTGAGACTCACGTAAAAGAATCATTCACAGAGAGGACCTTGCTACTTTAGTTAAACAAATCTAGAGACTCCCTCACACAGACATGCCCAAAAGTTTGTCTCCAAAATCCTTCCAGATCCTGTCTAGTTGACAACTCACTCTCGCCAACTAGAGTTTGGATCTGGGATATCCTCGAAGGTCCATGTGCTAAAAGTTGGATTCTCAGCTTGATACTACTAGATGGCAGTGGAAACCTTTAACATAGACAGACTGTGCTGGGAGGGTTTAAATCATGTGGGGTTGCCCTAGAGACAGACTACAGAATGACATTCTCAATGAACAGGCTTTCTCCTCCAGGTACCTCTGCCACACTATGTTGTCACAGACCCAAACGAATGGGATTGATTGTCTAATACAAAGTCTCCTATATGGCCTTAAAGAAGAACACAGGTGACAGCTATAGGAAGGCAAGTGTAAAGAAGTGATCAAATGCCTTTGTCAAACAGTGCTATAACCATAAAGGATCTCGGAAGAAGGGTATGTGGACAGACTTTCAACACTGTCACCATCACTACAATGCTCTTCTTTTAGGTGGTCAAGACAGGGGACAGAGGTAGCAGAGACTCTTATATTCAAAAACTGCTTTATTCACTTTCTACATCTCTTCAGAGATACTACATGGAAGCCCACTTGTAAGTGCTATGTACTCATCCAGAAAAATTGTCTGTCTCTAAATAACAGCATGGGAGAGTCTACTGCTGTTAGAATAAGGCTTCATTCAGCCTACAACTTGGAGTTTCAAAAACTGTATATACAGGCGATGTTTATGAATTCATTGCAGAGGAAGTGAGTAATTGGCTATCAGTCACAGTTATGGAGGAAACTGATAGATTATCATATCAGGTCACTGTAAGTAAAAGCTCATTTGATTATTTCCTGTGCCCAACTGTGTCATGCAATGTTTAAACAAAACCAAGCATCTTAAGGTGGTATGTTAGTTTCAACGTATTCTAAAAATCATTGCTTGGAGCCAAGGGAGAGGACACAAGTGCCCATTTCCCAGAGGCGTTCTAACAGGTCTGTGAATAGTATCATTATAAACAAGATGAAAAAAATAAAGCAAGCCTTCAATGGGAGGAATAAAAACTGGACTCAATGTAGCATGGATGCTGTATAGCAAGGGACTCCCCCTTGATTCCAATGCTCTTCATTTCTGCTGCATTCCTCAAGACCAGAGGAAGAGATACAAATACAGTGCTATGTATGAGCTCTGAAATGCCTATCAATACCACCTCATACTGTGCTGCTGGCTCTGAAATGTCCTCCTCACACTGCTTTGATGACAAACTTGACCGAAACCTTTAACGGTATTAATAGTCACTTTTAAGATGGATTATGACCCCTGGGGGAAGAGCATCCACATAGAATAATGCATATAAAACCTATGGAGATTTCTTCTGACTGAAATGATGGCCACATAAGGACATGATAGAGTTTAATTCAGATAAATGACCTTATTTCTGAGAAAGAAGAATAAATTAACTACCCAAATAGTCATGAGAAGTATGACAAAAAATGGAACAAATATTAATTAGAAGAGATCATAGTTTTAGTTGACTATGGCATTACTATTAACCACACTGTCAAAAACTAGATTGAGGTTCAGTCCCAGAGACCACATGGTAGGAAAAAATTACCAACCACAGGAGCCTCAGAGGACAATCAGAAGGTAGGACTTGGAAGACTCAAGTGGAGAAAATGGTAATGGAGCATCTGGGGTAGCAATATGCAAGGAGGCAAACATTCCCAGAACAGTACTTCTTAAAGAGCAGAATAAAGAGTCCAATGGACAATTATCGTAGACTCCAATTTTATATGTATTTGAGAAAAACATTTATGGAAAAAAATGGGTGATAATGGAATGTACTTCTATAAGTTGCCTGTCAAGGGAAGCATTAAAATTATTCCTGAATGATGGCTTGTGGAAGGCATTGATTGTACGGTACAGAATTAGCCTTCCCAATGTCCCTTTCAGTGATGATTCTATATGCAGAGATTAAAACAATAACAACATCAAAGAAAAACCACGTAGGAGCAATTCAGAGACTATGATTGGCTGTAAGTTTGGCCTTTAATTGTTGAACCACCTCTCGGCCCAACTCAGAGTCTGTTTGGAAGAATATTAATATACACAAAGAGAGGCATAAGGTCGAAGTCAGTCCTGATTCCTCAGGTCTGCTCTGGTAAATGAAACAGAGCTACTATAGGGCACCAATCAGGGGACTGCTATAGAGACATCTGTGAAAACGGTTCTAGCAGAAACACGGGGACAGAGGAAAAAGAAGTAAGACCCAGGAAGCCAGAATGGGCCTGAGGCAGTAAGTAAATAGTGAGACAATGAAGGCTGGGTGGGCCAATAGAAATAAGAGGAAAATGTAGCAATATGTCACATGAGAAAAACTGTCAGGATTTAGTCGCTAGCAGCTTCCAGGGGGTGGAAAAATGTGGCTGGAACCATGAGAGAGAACTCCAAGGAAAATATGAAATGAGAACAGGATAAAATTCTAAAATAAATCTTAGGAAATAACAAGGCCTATAAATTCTTATGTAGGAAGGACTATATGATTAGACGACCTCAGACAACAATAAATAATATCATGAATCTCTGTTGTATTACAAGAATGAAATTCTGTCAGGATAATTTTATGAAGGAGCACATATTTAGCCAACTGTCTTCATTACTTCTTATTGCTGTGATAAAAGATTCTGACAAGTGGAACTTGTAGAGAAAGGCTTCATTTGGGACCACAGCTCCAAGGAGATACAGTCCACAGTGGTCATAGAAGCAGGCACATGAGACCATACTACAGGAGCAGGGACGACAGGAAGTGGGACTAGGCTATGAAAGCTCAAGGCCCACACCCCAGTAGCATTCCTCCTCCAGGAAGGCCCCACTTTCCAAAGGTTTAACCTTCCCAAACACCACCAACGAGGAACCAATTATTCAACCTGAGCTTATGGGGGACACTGCTGGAGGATCAAGGGCATTTTATTAGAATCAGTTTAGCTGATTCTAATCACAACAGCAGAAGCCACGGAGAGGGAGAGATTCCTGTCGATACAAAGGAAGCCACAGGAAGGGACCTGTCTCGCTTTTTCTTAAAAACAACTTTCATGATAACTAATTCAGAGGTCCTAAGGGAATTACCTTGCCCTTGGTGACTTTCCACTGGACTCTATGCATTAAAGCTCCACCCCCATCACAACTTCCACACAGATGAAGCCTCCAACAAATGAAGCCTAAGAAGAACACTCAAACTTCAGCTAAACAAAAGCAGAAATATCCAGAAAAATGAAAGAAACGGCAAGTAACAACTGTCCTTGGAATCTAAGATCTGCTGTGTCAAGATCTTCAAAAAAGAAGTAATTTATTGTGGATGAGTCACCCATCTGGACATGTCACAGTAGCTCTATTTCCATTGGATGGGTTGCACTTTCTAAGAACTGTGTGTTACATGGCTATAAGTTCTAGCTATAAATACAAACATTCACACTCAATGATGGTACTCATGGTCTAGATTATGGATTTGAAAAGTTGAAGCATCAACAAGTATGTCCACACTAAAACTATACTGCAATTTTCATTTAATATCACAGCTCTAGTGTATACACTATCAATTTAAGAAGTATAGAATCACCATTAACCCATGAAGTCACCAGTCACAGGACCAGGTCCTAAAGTTCTTCAGACAGAACTATGGCCTCCTGAATGCACGTGTTGAAACTCCCAAGTTCTTATTGGTTTTGGTAGTGGTGGTGTGCTCTTGCTTGTTTTGAGATGGGTAGCTCAGTTTGACCTTGAACTCACTGTGTGTCCCACACTGGTTTCCAACTCATGATCCCCTGGCTTTTGTCTTCTAAGGGTTAGGATTACAGTCCTGTAGCATAGTGCCTGGCTGAAACAACACGATGACTATAGTTTCATCTAACTACAATATGACTGCATTTGAGTAAAGAGCGTTTCAGGCAGTTAAATAGGTCTTAAGTACAGGGCCCTGATCTCACAGGAGTTTTGCCACTTCAGGAAGATCAAGAGAAACCAGAGGCCTTCATGAGTGTGTACTTGAATGAACACAGAAAGGGAACCACATGAGGGTTCAGTGACAAGGAGCTGACCACAAGAAAGAAAAGACAGCCTGTCAAAAATCAGCTCGGCTGGCACTTAGATCTTGGGCTCCAGACTTGAGAACTATGAGAAAACACATTTCTGTTAGCGAAGGCAAACAGTCTGTGGCATTTTGTTCATGGCAGCCTGAGTTGAATATTACATGGGCTGTGGGTTTGCTTTATACAGTGCTAATATGATCAATGCCTAAGGGCGGCTTCCTCCCTTCACTCAGTGCTGCAGGTCTGGGAGAGATGAAGTTCAAGGTACCCTGAAGTGCTGCTGAAAGACAGAACCCACAGAATCACCAAACGAGTGTCACGGGACTTAGGATCAGTGTGTTCCTTAGAATGACTTCTTAGCTTTGCCGTTGACACTAGATGCTCATTGGAAGGAAAGCCACATGGGTGAAGGGAAAGCACTCGGGTTTTGGAAACAGTGTTATTTCCAGAGCTAACTCTCTCAAGGTCTCCCAGTGCAGAGGTAGAACAGTCAGAGTGATGCTTCCTTAGGGAAGCCAGAAAGCCATCTTTCCTGCATGGGCGTGGGTAGGTGCGCCTACAAATCCATTTCCCCATCTACAGACTGGTATAATGACAGTGCATAATCTACAGGACTGTTGAGACGGACTGAAGAGTTAACATATACAAAGCTAGAACACCAGCTGGCAAAGCCATCACATAAATGTTAGCTATCACTGCTACTGGTATACAGTAATATTGATATCAATTAGTATTGTCAATATTATAAATGCCTTCCCAAAGAGGTTTCGGTGACCAACCTTCTTGATTTGCCTGGGACACGATAGTCCTAGGGCACCTTAAATTTCTCCAACACCCTCTCTTCTAAATGTTGTTCTTGAATGTCAGGTGACAGGTGCATGTCCTTCAGCAGCATTCCTAATGTTTCACAATGACCTTGACAACTTAAGATAGCAAAATGCTAAGGGTGTGTGCCCTGTGATGGCTGATGAATTCCAGTGGGCACTCCAGGAGAAGAGCAGCACTTCACGCTGGGCTCCTGCACAATGTCAGGAATCGGGAACACTGGGGACAGGGGTGACAACAGGAAGCCGAGAAATAAAGAAAGAAATATCATTCAGACAGGTGCAGCCTCCCTTCCTGATGTTATCAGAAGCAGGCAGATGAGGAGGTCACTTGGCTGAACTGATCCTGAAAGGAGGACCATTGTGACTCGGAAGAACAGCAATTTTGAACAAAAAAAAAATATGAGTAATCCCAGTGTCCTGTTACAACTCCTGGGGTGACATGTGCTCACAGCCTGAGATGTGGCTTCACGCCAACCACCCAAGGAGGATCATCAGATAAAAGATACCCTGTGTGGCCAATGTGAACAGAAGAACAGTCCTCAGGAAAGACGATTCAGCTGAGAAGAAGAGATAAAGTCAGATCTCTAGAAGACCCCGCTGTGGGTGTTACCATGTGCTATCCATCAGCTCAACCATGAATCCATCCAGGTATGACAACACCTACCTGGATAAGCAAGTCTCCCCTGTGTGTCAAACAGGACATGTCTGAGGCCTGCTTACCTCATGAGCCACTCTGAAAGCTGAAGAATGGTGGATGAGGTCTTCCATGCGAAAGACTTGCCTCAGGTGATTAGGAAAGACGGCGCTATCTGCAGTCCTTGGAGGATTCTGAATGGGGCTCCAGAAACTGGAAGCTAGCCCACTTTCACACAGGATATTGCTGCAAAGTAGCCTGGGTCCACATTTTCACAATAGTGCCTGCAGGAATTCTGGATCACACATATACTCGATAGCCAGAATTGGGTCCCATGTGGCCGTGGGAATGTTCATGCACTTGTCAGATGCACTTCTGGAAATATTTGCTGCAAGCTCATTCCCTCTGAGAAGATGCTTGGGTTCCCAAATGCCATGAGTCTTCAGCCTGGGAAGGAGGTCTGTTCACGGGAGCAGGCGCTGCCAACTCTGTTTGCCCATTCTGAGCCCACTAGCATAGGCATCTGCCCATCAAAGAACTCAGCAGGGAGGCAGAGCTATGATTGTCACCACTGTTACGAAAACGTCCATTTGTTGGCCAACTAGTCTCTAGCTTACAAAAACAACGCAGTAGCTTTAAATGGGGTCGGGATAGGGGGTGTGGAGGCAAGCCAAGTGCAGAAGTGGCTTACTGGGGAATCTTTTCTTGGCTGAGGTTGCAGAAGGTGGGTGAGGGCATGCTGATGCTTGCCAGGAGCAGTGACTCACTTAAAGCTCACTTGGGCTTTCGGTGTTTGGTACTTATGCACAAAGCAACGTGATTATAGACCACAGAGCCACGGCTGCAGCTACCACATTTGCTAAAAGTCCCTTATGTGAAACTAGCAATGTACCTGGTATCATTTTTCCCTTAGAGACCTCAATTGAAAAAGCTTCCCTCCCCTGGGCCCAGCATTTCCTAAGTGGGTCTTTCCCGTTTATCTGCAATCAAAAGGCAGCAGCCCGCCCTAGCACAGACTGGCAAAGGTTATATAATGTAGGCCTTGCAAGCACAGGGCAAGACACAGACATGCCCACTGAGGTCCTTGAACGCCCATTTCTGTGCTCTGACCTGCAATTACTAAAAGCAGACTGAAACGGGAGATGAAGCTGCTCTCGCCATGTGCCCGGCAGCGGCAAGGCATCTCTGACCCTGGCTACAGCACAGAATGTTAGGGGGGTGGGGTGGGATCTGGGTGGTTGTGTTGATTCCAAGGCTTCATGTCCCCCCCTTCTCTACAGAAAGTTTGACGGTTTGAAGGGAGAATGCACGGGACTGCAGTTATGAAGCAAGGTGTCACTGGAATCTACCTCCTGCCCTCTCCAAATTCATTCCTTCTCTCTTTCATTTCTCTCTTTCTCTGCTTTCTTTGTTCCTCTGAACTCCTCTTGTCCCTGTCTGGTCATCTGATTCTCTCCTTTCCCCCTCTTTTTCCTTTTCACCTTTTCTTTCATGAACGAGCACCTACTGGAAGCCTATTACCTCCCAGGGAGCAAGGATCCTGCTGTCCCTGTTTTTTGTTGTTTTTGTTTTAGGTTTTTGGTGTTTTTTTTTGTTTGTTTGTTTGTTTGTTTGTTTTGCCAAGCATAGGCCCCACTATTTGAGATATAGGAAGAACTAAAGACAGTAATAATCCTGCCTTTCTGAGTCTAGCAAAAGACACAAACAAGAAGTCAAGGAGTTGAAATATAGATTACCAGGAGCTCAGGCTGGGAGTCAAGAGGAGCTTCTGGCAGGCTGGTGCTGCAGAGCCTTGGAGGAGCTGCGTTAGCCCTGCAGGCCAAGGCAAGAAGATCTGAAAGAGCATGGTCCACTCGGGAACCTCCCAGGAGATGCGTGTTTGAAAGATGAAAATGCTGTGTGGGAAAGAGGGAAACTGAGGCTAAAGCCCTTGAGAACATCCATTAACACAACACGATCCAGATGGGCTGGGGAGGGTGTCTGCCACAGGCTCTGAAGACCACGGCGAACCATGGGGCATTTCAGAGAGCAGATTTGCATTTTCAGAGTATTATCCTGATGATCGATCACTCCATGGAAAAGACTGTAAGCGACGAGAGAAAGGTGGTTTCAATCATCCCAAAGGGAGACCGACCAGGGTGATACAAGCAAATCTTCGTTCCTTCTCAGATATCACTCAAGGCTGGTCTGTAGAGTATACATTCCTAGGTGCTTCTGCTGCTGCTCCAGCCTGCACAGGTCCTTTCCTGTCCTCCTGATGCTGACCCAACAGCTGTACATCAACACCGGTGTCCCTGGTTACAGTTCTCAAGGGAATCTTTTCATAGTCTGTATCACAGCACCATAGGCTGGTCTCAAACTCACTATGTAGCTGACAATGATCTTGATGCACTGATCCCCTGCCCTCCGTCTCATGTGTTGGGATTATAGGTGTGCATCTTTGTGCCAGGGTCCAGTTTCTCCAAAAGTTAACAGAATTGCCCCTCAGTTTCTAATAACATTTCCCCAAACATAAAACAGGCACTCAAGCAAATACTTATGCTTAGCTGTTCCTAATTGCACTGTTCAGAACAACCAAAAAGTAGCAACAGCCTATCTGTCCATCAGTGGATGAAGGTAGCATAACTACACCAAAGGATACTCCTTATCCAGCCATAAAAGGCACTGCAGTCTCATATTTTTAAAGAGCAGACCTCAGAAGCATTATGCTAAGTACAAGCCAGACACGAAAGTCACAAAAATGATTCCCATTTTGACAATACCTCCAGAAAGGGTAAATCCATAAATGCAGATGAAGAGTGGTGGTCTGCAAGGGAGGAAGGGGAGAAAAGCAGTTAACTGCTTACTGGGGAGAATGTGCTGAATGGTGAACGTGCTTTAGGTCAGAGTGAGACAAGGGTGGGAGCTGCACCCTTGGACTGTACTAAATGCCGTGGGGTTGTCTGTTTTAGATGGGGCAGTGTTAATGCATAGGAATTTCACCTCAATTTCTATTTTCTTTAAAGAAATTTCATCAATTTCACCTTTTTTCTTTCTCCTCCTCCTCATCCATTTGCAGATGTGTTGACTATAGGAGGCCTTCCAGAGTTGGTGCATGCTCAAAAATGGCTGATCATGCTTGCCAATTTCTCTTAAAGATGCTGAGTCGATGAGAGCAGGTAGAATGAGTGAGACCTGGTCTCCATTCACTCCCAGGAGTGCAACAAAATTATGTCTGGGAAAGAAGGGGGCTGGGAGAATGCCTTGGTTCAACTGTACAGATAGGCTCAGCTAATGGAGCCTAGAGATGCCCTCAGCTGCTGGGGAGGTCCTGTTTCTTCTCAACAGATAAAACCACTACTCAAGAGTCTGGAACGCTCTGCACAGGAAGCTGGCAAAGCCTCCAAGCTCCAGATTTCAAGAAGGTGGCTTTCTGGAAAGCCCTCTTCTAGTAAATAAAGCTGCAAGATGTTAATTGGGTGCTTTGAGAACTCCATAAGGACTCCAGAGAGCCCAGGAAGTTGCAGCACATACTGAAAGGGCCTGCAAGCTTGGTTTGGAGCCTCAACTCTGCCACAGACCAACTGTGTCTAACCAGCTATGCTCTCCATGACTCAGTTTCCTCATCTGAGAAATAGAGGTGACATATGATACTCTATCCTTATGAGAATTAAATTATAAACACCATGCTTTTACAACAGTCAAGTATTAAAAGTTATTTGATAACTGGTGCCAAGCATGTGCCAATCAGAACACATGATAAGATACCCAGTCCGACTGGACATCATTCATCTTCCATCCATGAACGGCACAAATAGCACATAATCAACTCTAAAACTCATGGTTTATAGGAAGTCTTCAATAAACAATAACAATTATTTGGAAATGGTAACTAGAAATAGGATTCTTGAGGGTCATTATTTCTGTACTCTTGAAGGTACTCAAGGCAGGTATGGAGACAAAACCAAACACATTCTGAAAACCTCCTCTGTAGATGCCCTTAACAGTGGGCTTTCTCTCTCTCTCCCACCATCTCTTTCTCCCACATCCAGCCCTAAAGACAGATGATTACAAAGCAGGTCCTGTTTAGCTAGGCCTGGATTCAGTGCTAGAGTGCTTGACTCGGATGAGTGAAGTCTGAGTTTAAACCTTACACATTACATACCCCACCCTAAAAAATAATATTACTTTCTAAAAGTTAAAAAGAAAGGGGCTGAGAAGATGGTTCAGTTGGTAATATACCTGCCAAGCGAACATGAGTACCTGGGTTTGGGTCACTTATGTAAAATGTTAGTTAGTTATAGTGATGTGTCCCCGCAATTCTAACAGAGGGAGACAAGCAAAGAGAAAATCCCTGAAGATCTCTTGCTAGCCAGCCTTGCCAAACTGGTAAGATCCAATTCAGTGAGAGAAGCTGCCTCCAAATAAATAAATCAATAAATAAACTGAGAGCAATAGAATAAGACAGCCAACATCAATCACTAACCATCCCCACACACAGAGCACAGGGGAAATGAAAAAATGCCTACATTGTATTTTAAATTCCTTATCATTGACCTTAGAACTCTAGAGACGACAAGAGAAAAGATGTTAGCATCTGCTAATGTAGCACTCACTGAGTCACTGCAGGGTAGAAGAGGGGTTCTTGAAAATAACACAAGGATGTTTGAAAAGCCATACAGAAACCTACTATTTGGATAATTTCCTAAACACACACACCAGTTTTAATACCATACACAGGGAATAATTTTCCTCCTAGGAATTATCGGTTTGACAAATGAAAATACTAGTACCAGGTGTGGTACCTTACCTTGAGTTGTTGGTCATGAGGGTTCCACAGAGAACACCCCCAACAACAGAGATTACTACCATTGCTCTTGGATGCCTATGAGAACACTTGATAGTAAAGACCCGATTGATGAAGACACTACACATTCTGGTCACATGACATGGCGAAATCAAGCTGGTACTGACCTTGAAGCCTCCTCCCTGTGGACTAGCTTTCACAGTACCAGAAGAGGCTATGCAGGCTGCATGAGAACAGTGGTCAACAGTCTTACACAACTGTGAACTCCAAGAGCTATAATAGTGTCCAGTTAGTCAAGATAAGCCCATGGGTACAAATGTTATGTGGGTAACCAATTGCATTCTGACTGAATTTAAGGCCTGTGCCATAGACACAAATTCATGCCTAATACTATAAATCTGGCCAAGAATCCATGCCTGGCAAGCTCATAGACTCCAGTAGTGCCTACTACTCCTCTTTTCCTACATGGACAAAGTATCAAACTGTCTTATAAATATGGATTTCTTTTTTACTTATTGTTTTTAATTGAGCTATACATGGAAAAATGTATAAACATGGATTTCTATACCTGTAGATGGGTGCAGTTCTCAGACCTCATCAGAGACGAGGTCTTGTGCAAGCAGACAGCAGTCAATGCAGAGTCGCCGCTGGTCGAAATTGAGCCCTCACTCCTAGCTGAGGAGTTATTGACTGTTGACAGCTTCTTGGGGAGGGAGAGTCAAATTTTGTTAGCGATAATGGTCCCTGTTAGGCAGACCATGTTCTTCCACTGGATGCATGTAAGGGAACTCTCAGAGAATTAAAGACATACTTTTAAAAAATAATAAAGTTTTAAAAGGCTGGCCCAGAATGAGATAGGAACTCGAACTAGAATGTAAATCAATGCCCCAATTCTTTCACCTGACAAGGACTGAGGACTGTATGAGGGGCAGGTGGCAGGGGTGTCAGACGGATGAAAGGCATACTTAGTGTTGGGGTTGATCTGTCACAATTTACTCAGAATCACCCAGTGCACTCCGCAGTTCTGGGAATGAAGTGTCAAAGTCGGGGAACTGTATGGGGGTGAAAGCTGGGCTTGTGCTTAGCTCGGCACTTTGCAAGCATGGCACTGAACAAAAAGACAGGATGAAAATGTAAGGGAAAGGCTTGTGAAGAAAGGCAGCAAAGGGATGCTCAGTGGGAGAAGATGGGTACCCGGTAGGAGGCGAGGGGCACAGTCTCCATCCTAATCTGGAGCAAATTAGGGATGACTCAGCTGAGGCTGCAGCAGCTGATCTAATGCACACTAAGAGGCTCCATCACCACTACCAGCAGCAGCAGGAACACCAGCTGCGTGAGGTTGCAAGGGGCTCCCATCAGCCATGGGGAAATCAAAGGACTTCCAGGACTCTCCCAGGGCAAAGGAAGCATCCCGCCCCTAGCAATGAAGGATCCCAGAGAAAAACCTGATCTCAGCTTCTCTCTGTCCTTAGTTTGCCGAAACATGGTGTATCTCTTCTTTCCTAGCCGCATGACCTTGGGTAGATAACTTAATATTCCCAGTGCCCATACTATGCATGATAAAGTAGCTATATCATCAAGTCATTGGGAATGCTAGGAGAAAGGACCCACGTAGACCACTTAGAGCCATGTTGGCCCTCAACAGGTCACCATCTGTTGGTCGCTGTAATTGCTACATTCTATTTGTCTGGCTTAAATGTTCCAACAGTGAAATTTTATACATCGTAACTCCATGCTTCCAAATCTTTTCATGATTCTCTATTACTTATGCTTATGTTTCAAATCTACGCCAAATATCATCTGATATCTTCTACCTGATGTCAATCATCCTCAGCTGTCTTTCAACTGTAAATCACTGTCTATAACATTGAACTACAATGCATTAAGAATAGTATTTAGCACTCTCTATATGTTACCCATATGGATGTCACATAAGGATATTATATTCCCCCTTTTACTGATTAAGAAACAGAATAATGAAAAAAGCTAAAAAATTATAAAAATTGTCAATAAATGAAAAACACTGTAAATCCAATTCTTTTGCCACACAAGAGCCACCCCACTCTTTGCTCCCTCTGCGTTGTCTCACATGCATGGATCTCTGGTTCTCTGTCCTTACCTCCTAACCATTTTCACACTGAAAACATCTCATTTCTAGTACCACCATGAAAGTTGCTGTAACCATCAGCATGGTGTTGGAAGTCATACTTGATGACATTTAGCTGCTCAGTGAAGAATGCATGCATAAACAACAATTTTTGGCACTTGGACTATCTTACTTGTGTACACACCAGTATAGAGACACAAAGCTCCACTGTCTTCACAACAAATTCCACCTCCTTGGTGAACAATGTATTTGGACACAGAACTTAGGAAAGTCACCCAGGTGCTCCTGTCTTAACGTGAAGGACTTGGGGATTCAAGGACACCTTAATCTGATCTCGGTCTACGGCAACTCTGACCAAGGGACTGAAATATGGCTTGGAAGTAACCATCATAATGTCACTTGCTCTGCACTCTGTGTGACCTTTGAGAGCCTTCACTCTGAACTAACATAGCAGTAACAAAAAGAGACTGTCCTCAGTCCTTTCAAATACCAAACAAATATTAAGGCTATGGAGTAACAGCACAATCCCATTTAGGCAGAATTATTTCTGTGAACTATTTGTAAGTAGCTTATAAAGAATGGACTGGGAAGCCGGGCGGTGGTGGCGCACACCTTTAATCCCAGCACTCAGGAGGCAGAGGC
>LOEQ01010523.1:22325-34184 GCA_001685075.1 Bramus lutescens | reverse complement strand
ATTTCTTCAAACTTTTTGTTATTCTTCTCATGCATTTCTTTAAGGGAGTTTTTCCTATCATCTCTAAGGGCTTCTATTGCTTTCATAATGTTACTTTTCTCTACTTCTTCTGGATTAGGGTGTTCCAGTCGTCCTGATGTAGGTTCGCTGTGTTCTGGTGTTATCATGTTGGTTTTCAGAATGTTGGAAGAATTCTTGCATTGTTGCCTGCCCATCTCTTCCTCAAATGCTCTCCAATGGATCTTCTGGTACAGGACCAGGGCTCCTCTCTGGCCAGGGTCCTTGCAAGCAAAGCAGACAACAGGCCTCCCTTGCTGCTGCCAGGCTATTAAAACAAAGGAATTCCTGCCTGGCTGGTTTCACCACCTGTCCCAATACCCCAACAGGCTGAGCTTGGGGATCTATGGCCCTGAAGAACAGAAGGGAGGAGGTGCCTGAATGTTAGCTGCAATGGGGTATGAAGCTAGGTACAGTAGCTGAGCTTAGGAGCCCCTGCAAAATAAGCAGGAAGTTTAGGGGCTTGGGGATGTCTGTGCTGTTTCCAAGGGTCAGGAACGCTCTCACCCCTCCGATGGATGTTCTGGTACATTATCAGGGCCCCTTGCTGACCATGGGACCTCACAGACAAAGGGTCTACCTTGCTGCAGGCAGGCTATTGAAACAAAGGAACTCCAGCCTGGTTGAACTCACCTCCCGGTCCCAGCACCCAAACAGGCTGAGCTGGGTGGTCTATGGCCCTGAAGAAGGGAAGGGAGGAGGTGCCTGAACGCAAGCTGGGATGGNCCAGCCTGGTTGAACTCACCTCCCGGTCCCAGCACCCAAACAGGCTGAGCTGGGTGGTCTATGGCCCTGAAGAAGGGAAGGGAGGAGGTGCCTGAACGCAAGCTGGGATGGGGTAGGAAGCTAGGGGTACTAGCCTGGGTTAGGCACCCCTGCAGAATGAGCAGGAAGTTTAGGGGCTTGGGGGATTTCTATGCTCTGTTTCCAGGGGTCAGAAATGCATCCATCCCTCTAATGGATCTTCTGGTCCAGGATCAGGGCCCCTTGCTGGTCAGGGACCTCTACAATGGATCTTCTGGTACAAGATCAGGGCCCCTTTCTGACCAGGGCCCTCACAAACAAAGCAGACAACAGGCCTACCTTGCTGCTGGCAGGCTATTGAAACAGAGGAACTCCCGCCTGATTGAACTGACCTCCCGGTCCCAGCGCCCAAACAGGCTGAGCTGGGGGATCTATGGCCCCGAAGAAGTGAAGGGATAGGGTGCCCGAATACAAGCTGGGATGGCTTAGGAAGCTAGGGGCAGTAGCCATGGTTAGGAGCCCCTGCAGAATGTGCAGGAAGTTTAGGGGCTTGCCGGATGTCTGTGCTCCATTTCCACGGGTCATGAAAGCATTCACCCCTCCTATGGATGTTCTGGTACAGGATCAGGGCCCCTTGCTGGTCAGGGGACCTTGCAGACAAAGAGTCTACCTTGCTGCTGTCAGGCTATTGAAATAAAGGAACTCCCACCTGGTTGAATTCACCACTGGCTCCCTGCATTTGACTATTTTAGATACTGTCAATAAGTAGAGACATTCAGTGACTACTCATTTGATTCTGACTTATTTTTGTCAGAATAAAGTCTTCAAGGTTCAGTCATGATTTTCACAAACAGGGCAGTTTTCTGTTTTTAAAGGATAAATGTTATTACATTATAGTTTTTGGTTAGAATTAGTCAATATTACATCCTTCATGGTTTACATATTGTATCACATGCTTTTATGCCATCAATTTGATAAAATACATAATAAAACATTATCAGCATCCATCATTTGTATTCTCCTTTCATCTAGTTTGGGCCTTTAAGTTCATTTCATGCTGGATATTGTGACTATTACAAAAGAATCTGGATGCCTGTAAAAATCTTTGTTTTCATTGTTTTTATTTTTGTTTATGTGTTTGAGTGTGTAATTATGTGCATTGTTACCTTCAGAGAACAGAACTGGCACAGCATCCCCAAGAGCTGGAATTAAATACAGTTGTGAACTGCCCTGTGTGGGTGCTAGAAACTGAGCTCAGGTCATCTACAAGAACAGTAAGGTTTTAACAACTTAGCAATCTCTCCACGCTAGAAATCCGTACTTTATCTATGTTTAATAGGTATCAAAAATTAAGATTGCTGTACCAGACAATATTTCTACTTATCTTTAAGGAATCTTCCTTGTTATCTGTCTGCCCATTTAGGTTCCCATTAAAATTTTAGATGACTCTCCTTTTCATCAAATCATCATGAATGCTAGCTAACTTTAATTAGTTTTGGCCATGAGGTTATAACACAGTCTCATTAGATTAGTATTACTTTCACGACTGGAAAGGAAAAAATTTATTGAAAATTTATTTACCTGTTATAATAACTCCTATGTAATCTTTGAAGAGAAGTTAAAAACTTTGCCCATTTGTATTATATTCCTCTGTATATTGCTGTAGATCAGTAGAACTTTCTTGTGTATTTTAGGCATTAGATCCTTCTCAGATTTACCATTTAGGAATAATTTGTTCTATTCTGTTGGTTAATTTGCATTTTGCTTATTGTTTTTTTTTTGTTATGTGGACCATTTTTTCAATGCATTCAAATAGGTCTATATTTCCTTCTGTTTTCAAGAAATCATTGCCAAGACTAAAGACAAGATATTTCCTTTTGTGTTTTAGTTACCTTTCCTATTACTTTGACAAAATATTCTGCCCAAAAAACACTTAATGGCAAAGGGTTTATTAGGTCACAGCTCGAGGTACAGTATACCACAGAAGGGAAGTCAAGAGTCAAGAAAGCACTCTGAACCAGCTCTTGTCATCCAATGTTGTGAAATGGAGAGCAAGGGATGATTGTTTTCAACTCACTTTTTTTCATTTTACATAGTCCAGGACTCCCACCAAGGAAAAAAGTCTACCCACAGTGGGTATATCTGTAATTATTTAATGATTATTTTTCAATTTGGCACACTATTCATGATTGTAAAGCTATTTGTTTGTACGTTTTTGTCATATTTCAATTGTTTCTTCTTTCCTCTACTGCTTGTTTACTTTTTATATATGAATTCCATAGCAGTTAATATATCTTATAAATATAAGAAATCCTGATACCTGTCAGGGAATTGATCTCATAGCACAACATATTCATCTTTTGAATTATAATCACTAGATTGATATCTTCTAATAAAGAATATTTTTTCCAGAAAAGAATTATAAATATTTGAAATGCCACTGGTACATTTGCACAATGGAGTACTACAGAGCAGAAAAAAATGACAACTTGAAATTTGCAGACAAATGCATGAACCAGGAAAACATCATATTGAGTAAGGTAAACCAGACCCAGAAAGACAAATGTCATTTGTACTCACTCATAAGTGGCTTTTAAACAAAAAGCAAAGAAAACCAGCCTATAATTCACAATCCCAGAGAAACTAGAAAACAATGAGGACCTTAAGAGAGACATACATCTAATCTACATGGGAAGTAGAAAAAGACAAGATCTCCTGAGTAAATTGGGAGCATGGAGACCTTGGAAGAGGGTTAAAGGGGAGAGGAGAGGAACGGAGTGGAGCTGGGGAAAATGTATACTCAACAAAAACAATAAAGTGATGAAATAAAAAATACTTCTAAATAAATAAAGAAGAATTATACACTTTCCATTCCCCATCTACGTCTAGATACCTGTTTAGAGAGAATTTATTTTTCCACAGAATATTATATAATAAATGACTGCTGATCAGCTGGGATAGTACTCTACTGGCACTTGTGTCATGGCCCCACATGTGGAGGACTGTATAGTAAGGCATATGTGCTATTTAAATCTCTATCAAGGTTTTCTAAGATACATGAAAAATATATTTATATTTTCAAACAGAAATGACCTGAAAATTTAGGACAATATGTAGCTTATATTTTGAAATAATTTTCATGCTTTAGGTTTAAAATTCTAAAACATTACTGATACTTACAATATGCCCTTCCTATATTTTGATAAAATAATTATATTTAGAGTCACATATTGTAGATCGTATAAACAAACAATAGAGATATCTAGTTCAAACCCTAAATTATAAAAAGCAAAGTATACTTATAAAAGATAATAGTTGATTAGAAGAAGAACTAGAATTAGAAACCAGCCTAATGAATAATATTCTCTTTTGATGTATTTAAAAATAGCAACTGGGTCATTCTACAATTATACTTGCTTGGTGGAAAAGGCATTCAAAAGGGAATAAATAAATACTTAGGTAATAAATGAATCTGAAATGATCAATTATCTTCTGTTGTTTAATCCATGATTCATAATTAAAATTCTCAAGGTCTGAAACTTTTATTTTCTGAACAGCCATTAGTTATTAGAAAATTTCTAAAGGATGACCAGATCATGGTGTCAACAATGCCATGTCCATAAACAATAACCTGAAGTCTTGTTTTCTCTTATAAACCATGATATAGTTAGTGGCACTACCCACACAAGACAGCACTTTGACATCTCAGACACTCAGAGGTCACTGTGCCATTGGTTTCTTTTACAGAGAATACACAATTTATTAACATTTTATGATATTGTAAGAATCAAACTACTTAACAAGTTTCTGAAATCTTTGAATATTTAGACAAGAATAGCATATGCTAGGCTAAAAATAAAGGCTATTAATAAAAGCCTTTATGCAGTATTGCTGTCACCAAATCCATCTGTCCCTATGAGAACTCAGCATGCTCACAGCTACTGCCAAAAGAGCTGTCCTGTGAAGCAAGGACTTTCAGTGACATATCCACCCATAACTATAGCCATCTCTCTCTACTCTTCCAGTTAAATAACTGTGGACTAACAAAAATGATACTGCCCTTTGAAACTAGTGATTCCAGTCCCTTTCAATCCCAAGAGGATTTTCTCAGCATCAGTGTCTTTTATTCAGCTAATGTTTCAGTTGCCTTTTGTAAAATAAATGATTCTAATTCATTTTTATTTTAAGTTGTTTATGTAACAAGTATGTGATGTTTTACTAGCAAGCACTATATAATTGCATATTCATTTTAGGAATATTGAGAAATACACTCTGTGAAAAAAGATATGAGATCATTGTATGCTTTTGTCCAGAAATGAAACTTCTGTGTATTGAATCATAAGTATTCACACATGGAATATTTATGATCATTTAGAACTCCTTGCCATCCAACCTAGTCAATTCTATTATTGTGTATAATAATTATTATTGTGATATAATAAATCAAAATGTTATTTCTTGTTGTGCCTATGTTATCAATCTGCCTTAATTCACATAAAACAAAGCTAAATATTTTCTATTTAATTTATCAGGAAATCTACCTGAATTGCTAAAATATCTATGATACAAACATGCACTAAATAGTATTATAGGAGAGACAAATTTAAACATCCATCATTATAATATGAAGGTGTATGACAGATACAGAGGTAGGTATTTGGGGATAAAGGAAAAATCATGTAGTACTTAACTGAACCTGAGAGAGCTAAGGGAGAATGAAAATTAGGATTCATATTTATAATGATACATTACACACCAAAGATTAGGAAGGAGATTCTAACACAGAAAAAAGTTTCAAAGGCATCTATCTAAACACATTCAAAGCTTTGGAACATTATACATTTTATTAAGTTTCCTAAAGGTAAGTAATCACATACATGTATTTTGTCTTTCATCTAGAATTTGAAACAAGAATTAAACTACAATTTGATAATGTGTTAGTGATATTTAGTATTCGTGGGCTAACTAAACAGGACATGGTGGCTTTGAACTTCCAACCTAGTCATGGTATGTTCTGACTGCTAGAGATATAAAAATGTACAACCACACTCCGAACAGAGCTTTTATTTTTATTTACCATCTATTTTTATTTACTTTAGTACTTTTATGTTTAAATTTATAGACAAAGCAAACCAAATAACAAATGACTAATGGGACGAAATATAAGTAGAGTATTGCAAGACAATATTAGCAGAGTACAGAAGAAAAGAGTAAGAATCTTTAAAATGGTGTCAATGTATCTCTAGCTGTTAAATGTGCAACTATTTTTTCTACCAAGAAAAGCAACGAGTTCAAAGTTCATAATTTACTATTACTTTGTCACAGGAAAAAAAACTTGACTTTCAACAAATTCCTCTTCAAATATGAGATACTTTTCAAAACAGATAAAATTAAATGGTGTATATTCCAAATAATTTCTGAAATACATTAACTTAATTAGAAAACTAATACACAAAATTTAACAAATATAATGTTGAACATATTTCTTGCAGAAGTAGTAATTTTTCTGTTTGCATGCATTTTGATGATATATGCATATATATATATATATATATATTCATATTTATGGAACATATACCATGAGATGAAGATCAAGAAACTATAAAATGAGTGATATTGTCATGTAGTTAACATGTGGAGACTTTCTTAAGGTATAGTATATTTATTATCAGATAAATATGTAATTGCATATTCTCAGAGCCATTCTTCATGCATGTTAATTGCATTATGTGTTCATGAAAATGGTTACAAATTTTGGCTATTTCCAGATGTGCATTTTACTTATAATGGTTACTTTTTAAGAATCTGGGATAGATATTGTGGTGCTTTGAATGAAAATGACCCTAATAGATCTATAGGGAGTGGCACTATTAGGAGGTGGGGCCTTGATGTTGTAGGTATGGTCTTAATGGAGGAAGTGTGTCAGTGGGGATCTGCTCTGAGGTCTCAAAAGCACAAACCAGGCCCATGGCCATTCTCTCTTCCTGCTGTCTGCCAGTCAGTATGTCAAACTCTGAGCTGCCACTCTTACACCATGTCGGTCTGCAGGCCACAATGCTTCCCACCATGATGCAATGAACTAATCCTCTGAACTATAAACCAACCTGGATTAAATGCTTTCCCTTAAGGGAATTAATATGGTCATGGTGTCTCTTCACAGCAATAAAAACCTGTAACTAAGACAGATAATTAATGATTTTATAATTATGCTTTCCATAGTCAAAAATATTTCCTTTTATGATGTTTGCATTTTCATATATTAATGTACATTTCATTATTTACTAATAATACATTGGAGAAATTTGTTTAACTGAAAGGAGTGAAAAGAGGATGTAATCTTTCCCCAGAAAGCAGGATTAAGAATTTAAGTCCTGTGCCTGGAGGAACTTCAGAGATCAAGTGCTAACATTTAATGAAGTTTTTTCCTGAGCTTCTTTGTGCTCAGTCTGAGTTCCCAGGGAGTGGTCAAGAACTGTAAAAAAATATGAAGGTAAGATTTTATATGGCTTCATTCATCTGAAATCTGGAAGCGATCTGTGCTTGCCAAGGCCAATTAGTGAAAGAAGAACCAAGGTTCAGGGAACTAGCAACCAAAGAATCACTTTCATTCCTATAATGCTACAGTGTGAAAACTTCATAAACCTAGACAACAATTCAGACCCCCAATCATTAGCAGTGATGGTCTCTGAGTGGAAAGTCTTTCCTAGAAGAAGCCTGTGTGCACCAAGAATGCATGCTCTGTCTCCATGCTCTTTTGTCCTCAGCTGCCATTTGCTGCAATCGCCCATTCCAATTTTTTTATTCCATTGTTTGATCATGTGGCTATGTGGCTCTTCTTACTTTTAAATACACAGCAACACTTCTTAGAGCTATGTTACTGCGAAAGCAAAGCATCATCAACAAAGATAGAACTAGACTGAAGGGAAGTATAAAGAAGGAATATGAGTAATTTATAAATAATAGGATTGAACAGGCTCTTTCAAGACTTTTCCTTGTACTATAATACCACATCCATAAATATTTATATATGTTTAGTTTTTCTTCTAGTTGACTACCAAATGCTTCACACACCCTAGGAGCATAACATACTTGGGTTTGTCCATGTTTTGAGATATAATTATTCAGTTTCTATCTTTAAATTGCTTTTTATTGCTTAAAACATCCAAAGTAATTTTTCAATATCTGCATGATGAATGTAATTATGCTCATTTCATCATCAGCTGTACCTGGTTTGCCCAATTAAGTCAAGCAGATATCCTCCATGCATCAATCGACCAACATATGCAAAATCAATAGTATTTGAAGCTAAAGCCCTACAATTTTTTTTACTTTAAACAATTATAAATTGTATACTGTTACTCTTATATTATAAATTGTACACTGTTATTCTTTAATTTACATAAAAAGCACATAACCTTCTGATGGAGCAATTTGTTTCATGTTGTTGAGGAAAACTTTAGGAACATGAATTAAATTCCCAAGGAAAACTAAGGATGAAATATATGTTTTTCCCCTCTGTCTGTCCTTTCTTCCCCTGTCCTTCTCTTATACACTCTTTCTTTAATTCTGTACCTGGGATCAAAGCAGGACTTTTATTCCTTTTATTAGTGACATACCTTGCCAACCTTTTACAATCTCTTGTTTCGTGTGTTTTGAAATTCTACTGTCTAAGAGAATTGAAAGTAACTTTGGTGTGCAATCACTTTATAGGACAGAAGACGGGCCTACTCTTGCATTGGATGTAACTGAAATTAGAGGTAAGGGACTTTCATAAACATTTCACCAATGGCCGGGCTGTCTTCCTCGTTAGCTTACTTCCTCAAGTTCCCTATCCTATTATTTAAATCCCAAAATACTATAGTCTTCATTGGTCATGCTGGACAAATGAAGACTTGCACTCTGTTCACTCTAAGACTATTCATATTATATTTGTTTTGTTTTTAATAAATCATATGACTGTTATGTTTGCAAATTGTTATTGCTGAAGAAAATTGGCAGGTACAGTTAAGGGTTAGTGATGTCTGCATGGTTCACATACTGTGTTTTTCACAGGATATCTACTGCTAATTCGTGTACAGGGGCTCATGTTTTCTGACAGCATTTTACAAACTCTGCAATTACTGGATTTTTCTCCAACTTATACTCTCATCCCATATTCATACTTCTTAGCATGTTGTCAGGGTTGAGACACTCAGTCCATAATTTAAAGCTCAGAGATGAGTGGTCCGTTTTGATGAAGTTACTTTAAAATTATACTGAACTGCAGTTGGTAGTATGGGTCAAAATATGTTCTCTCTCTTATATTAAAGCTCTAACCCTGTGCAGAGCAGAATGTGACTGTATACCTGAAATAGTCTGTTGAGGAAATCAAGCCAAAATTAGATCATAAAGGTGATCTCTAATCCAACCATACCTGATGTCTGCATATAATGAGGACCCTATGGACACAGATAAGAAGGCAGAGAAAATGGTAATTTGGTGAAATATAGGTAGGAGAGGAAAGATAAGAACTGGAATGGAAGGACTTAATTTGAGGGAATCCTTCTAGTACTTGATATCAGACTCTTAACATCTTAATAATAAAAAAAATATTATTCACGTTGCTCATACCGTGGTGCTTTGTTACTACAGACTTAGCAAAAAAATTCAGTATGTAATTAATTCAATATCAAAATGATCTGATTTTAGACCTGTCAATTTCACTAATGACACTTCTAAATGTAAGCCATTCAGAGCATGATGCTTTATCTTACATATTAAACTTCATATAAATATATCCTTCTTTTCTTTCTATTTTCTCTTTTATGCCCCCAAAATGTTATAAAATTTGATGTACTGGAATTGCTTCCTTTTTAGAAATATGAACCAAATGACACTGGCAGTGCAATGTTTACAATAGACTTTGCTGAGGAATCTTAAGAAGTAACACAATTGAAATCAAGTAGAAGCGAGACAGGTGGAGTCCTAGGGGATACTATTTTGGTGACAAGTGAAAGACCAATTATTTCTTCTCCTTTATAGACTTGTTTCTTTTCTCTGGACACAGTTTTATCCTTTAAGCCAAACCAATTATTAACAGCAATAAAAGATGGGTATCTCAAAATTATAATGCTTCCAGATTTATTAGGTCACTCCTCTGTTTAGTTGATATCTGAGTTCGATAGAAACAGGTGAGATAATGGGACTTACTGTAATTAGGTGATGTGCAAACTGTTGACACCTAACGTTCATGTTTTTCCAAAGTACTATAAAATATCATAAAACAATTAATTTTTGCTGTAATAACTGTAGTAGTGAAAAATGGCTTCTGATAAAGCAATTATTTTTGGTAAGATTATAAAATAAGGGAATAAATAAGGTACTTCAAAATGCATTTAAATCTTGAATTATTAATAATCAATAGTTTTTGCCTTAAGGCTATTTTTAAGCTTTGCAACCACTAAGTTTATTTTGTATTTTGTATAAAAGGAAAAATACTTGACACTCAGGTCAAGCTGTCCTTTATCAAATATTTTATCACTACAAATTACATTGCCAAATCAGAAGGTATATTTATCCATAGCCAATTTATAAATAATGTAGAATGGAAATGAATGAGTCACTGTTCCTTAATAAAATTGTTAAATCTCATTAAGGGCTTTATATATTAATACAAATACTAACAGCTATAATAACCAAACTTAGTTTAATATATGGCAATCATGTTATTTCGGTAGGGCTTCTATGACAAAATATCACAGACTGAAGAGCAAAGATTCTTTATACAGTGTTGTCTACAAGTTCAAACTCAAGGTTCCTGTATCCTTGACCTGCAAGTATCACATTCTCCATATCTCTTCACCTAGTTTCCCTCTGTGCATTAAATCCCTGGTGTCTTTCCATGTGTCCGATTTTCTTTTTTATATATATAATACAAACATAATTGGATTTGAGTTCAACCATCTGCCCTCATTTTTTCAAATCACCTTTTCAAGGTCCTGTTTACAAATATGTACACTTTATGAAGATCTTTGCAGTGGTTTCAGTATATGAATATGGGCAGTGAAGAAAGCACAATTCAGTCCATTACAATGGTAAGTAACATTCCCAATCTATGCAAGGATATCAGTTTTGTAAGAGGCTGATTCACTTGCCTAGAACCCCAGGTGCAGTTTGCCTTCACTAATGCAGTCATTAACCATTCATAATTATACAGTCATACTCTCTCAAATTCTTCACATTCTATTCATAGAAGCTAGTTTTATCTCAATGATATTAAGAAATAGTTGTGATTTCTATATATCCAAAATCTTTTCTATAAAAATTTGTACAATCTGTGATTAATTAATTTGTGTAAGGGATGAACTTGATTCCCATAACCTATATAAGCACCAGGTAGATAAAGAGTTCTTCTTCAAAGTCCAGCCTTAGAGAAAGAAGACAGATCAATGTGACTAGGGATACTAGGCATATAGCCAAGCCCTCAACTTCACTGTGAAAACTTTTCTTAATTAAAAAGCACCCAGACCTCTATAAACCTAAGCTTCTGCATGCTTGCATGCACATATAAAACCTGCATGTATACATACACGCATTCCACATACACAGATGCATGATAATGGGGAAAATAAACTTTCTACAGAAAAACACAGTTCAATGTACTTCATTGGATCATTTAAAATAATAAATAGTCCATCTGAGGTTTATAACAATAATTCTTACAGATAAAGTTTTAGCTGATATATGTAACCCCTTAAACAAGAAGAGCATGTAGGAGCGCTATGCTAGGAAATCAGTTATGAAAATCACTACATGAAACTACTGTTAAAATAAACTGTGCATAATTTAGGGCAAACTTTCAGGGTGATATAAAAACTCTGTTTCTTGACAAAGTTTTAAATGATATTGAAAGATGTAGAAAGGAGGAGGGGGCCTTCTTTTAGTCCTGGCTGGCTTAGCCCCTGAAATAATCACATGGAAATCTATATTAATAAAATTACTGCCTGGCCCATTAGCTCTAGCCCCTTTGGCTAACTCTCACATCTTGATTAACCTATTTCTATTAAATCTGTGTATCAC
>LOEQ01010523.1:9167-22304 GCA_001685075.1 Bramus lutescens | reverse complement strand
ATTAAATCTGTGTATCACCACATGACTGTGGCTTACTGGCAAGATTCTAACCTACATCCACCTCAGGCCGGAGATTCATGGCATCATCCACACTTCCTTTCTTTCTAGCATTCTGTTCTGTCTACTCTGCCCACCTAAGAGCTGCCCTATCAAAAGGCCAAGGCAGTTTCTTTATTTAACCAATGAAAGTAACACCAATAGAGAAGGACCTCTTATACCATTTCCTCTTTTCTGTTTAAGGAAAAAAAGAAAGGCTTCCATTTTGACATAGTAAAATTACATATAACAAAACAGGTATCAAATAAGATCTACAGTTACAATATTTACACCTATTTTATCATAACAAAGAAAAACTATAACTAACCATTCTTCAACTCTATCGAAGACTCCAGAAGGATATAATATTACTTAAGTAAACAAGAAATAAGCAACTTCCAAAACTCTAGAAACGACAAAGTCATCTCGCTGCCTGGACAGTAACCCAAAGATTTTCCTGTATGATTGGGGCATCCATCTTCAGCCTACAGACCCATAGTATCCAGCAGACTTTTCTATGAAGCAGGAAATTTCAAAGACAGTTCAGTCACTTTCTTTTGTATCCTGCAGAATGTCCCACAGACTCTTTCTTGAAGCAGGAACCTCGAAGGATCTTCTCACCGTTAGACAAGCTCAGCAGTCCTCTCTCTCTGCGAGTTCTTCATGTCATTTATGCAACAGTCCAGGCAAGAACAGTTTCTTGCTCAAATGGCTAACAAACTCCATAAGGTGCCTCCTTGATGCCCATCTTCCTCTTGAAATAGCTGGAGCTGCCAGGAGCAGACATGTCTCATTGTCGTGAGAAGCCCTAGGTTATTAAAACTTTAAATGCCATATTCTGTAGTCTTTGAAAGATATGAAGCATGCCTATCTAACTGAAATATATCTCTATATATCTAGAAAACTCTAACATGACTACAGGCTTCACTCTTATCAATGATTACCCATTAACAACCTATATTTCCTAATTATACATTACATTTTTAAATGCACTACACAATCCCAATTAATCAAGATTAGAAATATGTATATTAGAAAATTGACCTTAAAATTGTATTAAATCAAGATTTATACCAATGCAAATTATTCATCTTTATATCATATCCCCCTTTAAATGTAAAAGAATATTTATAAACAATATTTGGAAATATGGGTGTAGTTTTTTTCTCTCCAAACTGCTTCATGCTGTATGAGGGTGCTGTTAATCAGTCTTTCATGGTGTATCCTCATATGCTAGATTCATCTAAGTCACCAGTTGAGTGAAGTAATTTTTTTAAGGTGTTCACAGCAACCTTTCAGGAGGGCATGGTCTGTCATACCATATTGGTCTAGAAGGAATCCACAGGTTCTCATCTTCTGCAAAAACAAAAGAACCTCTTTTCCAAAGCATCGTATCCTTAGACCCAAATTTGGAAGTCATGATATCTTTAGAACATACATGCTGGTTTAGCTTAACAGACCAAACTATAAAATGTCTCTCTGTATTTAGCTCTTTCATAATCAAAAAATTCAAAGAAAACACAATAATACAAATAATGCAGACTCACTGTGAATTTTCCATTTTTACGTGGCCTTTTTTTATATCTATGACTATCTGTACTCTGTCTCTTTAAAGACATTACCCCTTTTGACTTTGTATACTCATTTTTTTCTCTCTCCCAAGCCTATGTTTATGTAACATTATGACCCATTTAGAGGCCTTTTATGTCTGAATCTGTCTTATTTCATTGTCTTTAATTCTCTACTTTCTTGAAGAGCTTTTAAAATGCTAATCAGCTTGGTTGCATCTGCCCTGGATGTTGGCTCCACCTCTCTCCAATTTCAAAATGGTAGATGTACCAGTTATGCTCGCTCTTGGGCTACCAGGTAGGAGCCAGATTCAGCACTTCAACTCTGAGACTGAGTGTGCAGCACATAAACTCTTTCTTCCTGAGTTAAAGACAAATCTGCCAGGCAGAGCACTGTGCAACCTGATAACATCTCTTTCTATGGGGGCAGGAATCCGCCATGCTCTCCCACCTGCCTAAACCTGATCCCACCATCTGCCCAGGCGGGGAGTGCTGAACCACAGGCATGGTCTCATCCAGTTTCCTCTCAGCCCTAGTGGGCACAGAAACACCCAGGTCCCACATATGTCATTGAAATGCTTTATAACTGGAGTTAGCATTGGCAGAACAGCCCAGGAAGCCATGTTTTAAAATGGTGTGGCTTTTTTTTTCTGCTACAGCTGGATCAGGAAAATCTCTCTTAAAGGAGCTGCAATATTTTGCCAGCAAACAACAAAAAGCTGTGTTAAACTCTGTATTTTGTTGTTGTTGTTGCTCTAGAATTTCTTTTTAAGCCCTCTCAGGTTTTACGTGGAGTTAGTAGACCATGTTCGGTACCACTCTGTTGTAAGGAGGAGGGGGCCCGCTTTTCAATCAGCTAGTTTAGCCCCTGAAATAACCACACAGAAATCTGTATTAATTAAATTACTGCCTGGCCTATTAGCTCTAACCTCTTATTGGCTAACTCTCACATCTTGATTAACCCATTTCTATTAAATCTGTGTATCACCACATGACTGTGGCTTACCATCAAGATCCTAACCTATGTCCCTCTCAGGCCGGAGATTCATGGCATCTTCTACACTTCCCTTCTTCCCAGCATTCTATCCTGTCTACTCCACCCACCTAAGGGCTGCCCTATCAAAAGGCCAAGGCAGTTTCTTTATTTAACCAATGAAATCAATACAAATACAGAAAAAACCTCCTACACCAGAAAGATGATAGATTTAAATTTTTTTTACATATTTATCATTTTTTATTTATTTTACTTGTCAACCACAGTTTCCCCTTTCTCCTCTCTTCCTGTTCCCTCCCTTCTACACTCCACTCCCATCCACTCCTCTTCCTTCTCCCTTCAGATTTGGTATGGTCTCTCTTGGGAATCAACATAACATGGTATATCAAGTTGACGTAGGACCAAACCCCTCCGCCATATATCAAGGCTGAACAAGGTGTCCATCATAGAGCCAGCTCATACATTAGACACAGGTCCTGGTCCTATTGCTACAGGCCCCACAAAAGGCAAAGCTACACAACTGTCACCCAGATGCAGAGAGCCTATGTAGGTCCCAAGCTAGCTCTCTAGCTGTCTGTCCAGGGTCTGTGAGTGCCCACAAACTCAGACCAGCAGTCTCTGTGATTTTCCAATCATGATTTTAACTCTCCCTTTCTCATATAATCCTTCTGTACCTTCTTCAACTGGACTTCCGGAGCTTGACCCAGTACTTGGCTAAGGACCTCTGTCTCTGCTTACATCAGGAAATAGATGAAGGCTCTATAATAACAATTAGGGTAGTCACCAATCTGATTACAAGGGAAGGCCAGTTCAGGCACCCTCTCCACTATTACTTGGACTATTAGCTAGAGTCAACCTTATGGGATCCCTTGCACCAGGTTTCTCCCTAACCCCATAATGGCCCCCTCTATCAAGATATCTCTTTGAAAGATGTTTAAATGAGAAAATCATGGCAACTTCCAAGAAAAATTAATCCAGGCAGATAATTATCAAAGAGTTGATAATGTGTAATTTCAAATAAACCCATCAAGAACAAATGGCCATAAAAGAGAAGTTGAAGCCCATAGGATGTAACCTAAGACAGTTTGATGTATCACTAACCAGCAATTGTAAAAAATAACATTCTATAGGAGTAAATCATTGGTTCTGTAAACAAATAGAGATCAACAAATTTATCTTATGGTGAACATAACATTAATGTCTCTATTTGATGCGTTTAGAAAGGGCATTAGATTGTCCAAGAACTCCCAGAATTTTGACTTCTGAACTTGGTGGCACTGTGCTTTAGTCACTGAGAAATGGAACTTCAAAAGAATGTGTTTTAAGAAGGAAATATTGTGAGTGTTGCTTTCAGCAAATGTAAACTGAGTGACTTCAACTAGGTCATTCAAAATATAAATGTTGGATTTAATAGAATAGAATCATATAAACATTAAAAACATAAATTGGAACTCACTGGATTATTTTAAGATATATAATTATAGAGTTGAGATGATGTAAAACATATATTTTCCAAAGAAAAAATAAAATATTGGTTTAAAAAATTGAATAAGTATATTGAAATGGGATGGATTTTCAAGAAATCAACTTTAAAATACTTTCAAGTTACTTTTGAGTTTAATTGATTGACGAATGTGTTTAACATATCCCCTTACTGCACCTATAAACTTTCATAGACACAAAGTATTTTATTAATATTTACTATTCAAGAGAGTAATGATCAGATTAAAATAGGTGAAGATTTATGCAGTGGTCTGGAAAGATGCATACTTAGCAAGCAGAAGGGGTGTGAAGATAGAAATAGGGGCTTAGAAACTGAACTCTCTGATTCACTCTGTAATGTGAATGGTAGACTAACAATATCTGATTCGCTCTCTGTAATGTGAATGGTAGACTAACAAATTGCAGGTGTAGATATTTACTTGTTTTGCTTCACTTGGGACTAGTTTTAATCCACGCCAATAATGTTTAGTTAATGTTTTTAAATATTTTTTAAAACTTGATTTTCATTGTACAAGTAGTTGGGGAAGAATAACCATAGAGGGTCCTGGTGTGGAAAAATTTGGAAACATGTTGACAGTACTGATTTTTTTCAAGTGAATACTGAAATTACTCTAGATCCTTAAGTATTTCAATTTAATCACATTTTCAAAAATGTTGACTTGTAGTGTATTAAATCAACCAGAGAACTGAGTAGAAAGCACATAAAATAGATAAAAGATAAAACTATTATAACTCGATGCTGCATCTCCAACAATTTAGAATGGTGCAGAACTGGGTGAATTGACATGAATAAATAAGTTTAGTCATTGCACATGTGGATGGCATGTATCTTCACACCTAAGACATTATCTGCACAAAGGCTTAGTGGCTTTTCTATTTATTTGAAGTGGTGATGAACCTGGTAACTTATAAAAGAAAACATATCCTGGGGCTCATGGTTTCAGAGTCCATGATCATCACGGCAAGGATCACGGCAGCAATCAGGCAGACATGGTGCTTGAGCAGTGGCTGCATGCTTACCTCCTGTTCCACAAGCAGCAGGCAGAGAGCAACACACACACACACACACACACACATACACACACAAAGAGAGAGAGAGATCTAACCCAGAATGATGTGTTTTTGAAACAAAAGACTACCCCTAGTGCTACACTGCCTCCAGCAAAGTTAGACTCCTATTACCAAAGAATTCCACCAACTTGACTTCAAACATGAGCCCATTTGTGGCTTTCTCCTTCAAACCTTGACAGACATACAAAATAGCTAATGCACCGAAAGAAAAGTGGAAGTACAACATGCTTTTATCTAAATAGGACAATAGCGCATGAGATTTAGATTGAGCAAAGTGGCAAAATGTACTCAATATTCTGCAATGAGATTGCATTTTGAGAACTCTCTGCATTGGGTTCAATAACTACTCAGCACTTGGTATCGAGTTTAACTACTGAAGAGAACTGGGGATCTGGACCTGTAAATAAGATTGATTCAGATATGAGTCTGATGCAGCTGCAGTGGTGTTCTGACAGAAGCCCTCCAGAGCTCCCGCCCACATTGTGATTCAGCTCACAAAAGTAAACATGACACAAGCTATTTTCTTTATAAAACTAACTATAGTAACATCATGCTGACTGGCAACCATTAGTAGCCATTACTAATGATTAAATAATCCCAGTCAAAAGAATATATGATGATAAATTGTTTAGTTTTTATTGTTTCCTTGTGTTAAAAGTCCTGCAGTAACACAAGATGCATAGGAAAAAAATTTCCGTAACTTTCCTCTTTTTTTTTTTTTTTGAAGAGTCAGTCTTTGTCACACTTGGGGTGGCAATATAAAGAAATGAAACTCCTAGCTCCTTGGTGACAGCACAAAGACTGTGCTAAACCATATTTATTTATGTAACATAATATAAATGTTCTTTGGGGGTTGGAGACGGCTGTTCTTCCAAAGGACGTGCCTGCCACACTCTCATAGTAGCCCGTAACCGTATGTAACTCCAGTTCTGGTTCTTGTGGATTCTGTAGCTACCAGGTATACACGTGGTCCACAGACATTCATGTAGACATACTCAGGCATACTAAGGAAAATAAGAGTACAGATATTTTTAAAAGGTGCTTTTATTTAGTGATTAATATTATTAATTCGGAATCAACTTTTTTTGGGGGGGGGATTTTCGAGACAGGGTTTCTCTGTAGTTTTTGGTGCCTTTCCTGGAACTAGTTCTTTTAGACCAGGCTGGCCTCAAACTCACAAAGATCCACCTGCCTCTGCTTCCCGAGTGCTGGGATTAAAGGCGTGCGCCACCAACGCCCGGCTTCAACTTTTATTTTAACTTGGAAGACAGTTCTGGTATTCATAAACTGTCCAACTCTCCTGTGTAATTTACAGAAAATAGTTAACAGAACAGATCTTTGTTGCCCAATTCTTATTCAGCTCTGTAAACAACAGAAGTAGCCTCTACTGAAACTCTGAAAACTAACTTACTTGGATATTCTTATAATTATTTGATAATGGTATTTATCAAAGTATTAGAACCAGTGGGCTGAGGCAGACCACATATCATATTTAAAGTAAAATCCAAAGGTTTGTTATGTATTTCTGGTGCATTTTGGGAAGTTATATCATGGCTGGTTTGGGTTTCAAGTTTCATGAAAAATATCTATGGCAAATATAGGAAAAACAGTTTAATTTGCGTTGCAGATAGATAAGGAGCACCTTGTATTTAGGTATTTAGGAATGTGTGTGTGTGTGTGTGTGTGTGTGTGGTCTGAGTGTCTGTGTATAACAAAAACCAGTGGAAAGGAGAGCACAAACTTGAAACAAACTTGAAAGAGAGCAATAAGGGATATATGTGATGATTTGTAGGAAGGAAATTATGGAATAATATAATCTCAGACAATAAAAGAAATAATTAAGCAAAAAGCCAAGATTATGCGGTACCCACAGAGGAAGAAAGGTTACTTTTGTTCTCTCTTTTGAGAGTATGCTTTCACTTGATTTTCCTTCAACTGTATTCTTGCTTGTACACATCTTACCCATAAATGTAATTTCATGAAGAGTAGGAGTTCTCTCCGTGAGCCACTGAGCTAGTGGCAGGTTATTAGGACTACTAATAAGACAGAGAGAAATGGTAGCTTCTAAACCAAATTTCTTTTAGAACTAAAGTAGGTAAATAGACAAAATTCTAACCAAACTTCTCTCATAAAATGAATGTATGAGATACTACTGCCTAACACAAAATATTTAGAAGTCTATCTTCATAATTATTTTTCATTTAAGTAAATAACACACTTCTGGTCCATGCTTTAATCTTCTCATTAGAAAACAATTAATAATACTAGAACAAAATAGTTTCTAAATGGTTTTCTGAATAATTAGTACATTATATGCACGGTGTACTGGTGGGCAAAGAACAAAACATAACAGGTTTTACACTTACTGATAATTTTTAAAGTTATGTAAACTCTGATTTCTAGTGTGCATGTGATAATGATGATATAAACTGTTTCTATATGCTTCTTATCAAGAGAAATGCATCACAGCATTAATATTTATAAATTCTAGGATTTGCCGTAAAATGGCTAGACTAGCACAATGCATACTTAATCATTTCATTAAAGAATAGCAGAAAATGTGCTCTAATGAGATGAGCAGGCTCCTTCTCAACCCTAACTAAAAATGTAACTGTTGTGGTGCTGACAGGCGCTGGCTCGATGGAATGAAAACACCATCTGTGCCGAGAAGACATACCTGTTTGTGTGCTTTTCTTTTCAACAGCCCTTGTTTACAGTGAAAGTGAATTTTATATCTGTATAAAGTGTGAGTTTATTGCTGCAGAAGTCTGTAATGTGGCAAAGAGACACATTGAAAAGCCCAAGATTGATTGTCCTTGTAAAAGGCAGAAACACAGCATGCACCAGTGAATATGTTGAGAAGCACAGAAGGGTGGGAGGCCAATTTGTATTCGTCGGAGGTTTGATGTTGCATTATGCATTCTGTGGGATTGTATTCGAAGTTCTCTTGCAAATTAGAAAACTTAATGCCAAACTGACAACAGTATCTCACAGCTATGTTTGAAAATGAGCATTTGTTTTTCATTTGCTTATAGCAATGTAAATCATCACTGTAATTAATGTAATGAAGTTTTGTGATAGAGCAAAAGTAGGCAGCATCTGTGTATCGCTTTGTCATGGATTTCACAGAAAGGAGTGAGGAGAGCTAATACCCAGTGGAGTACCACTATCTACCAGGTATCTATCTGTATGTGAGGTTGGTATTTCCTTAGATCACACATAACACTAATGATTGTCAAGAATGAGAAGCACTATCTCAGACAGACCACCGGGGGTTATTTGGCTCTGTTTAGTTATGTTACAAGTGCTCAGGAGAACAATGGAGAATCACATGTCCTAACATTTATGGGATGCTGTTTCTTAACTAGAGCACTGGTGACTTTCTTCCACTCCAATGTTGCCTGAGTCCTAGAATGTAGCTGCTTTCTATAGTAATTAACTGTAGGTCATCACTGGGATCCCATTGACTTTTCAGCCCTCTAGCCCCCGAGTACCCCACTTGTAGTAAGCAATCTACTCCCATCAAATTCTTTGTATTCTTCATCCAGTAAATAATAGAAACACATTGTTCCCTTTTCCCCACATCCTCTTCAGCATACACTGTCATTAGTGTTTTTGATCTTGGCCATTCTTACAGGTGTAAGATGGAATCTCAGAGTTGTTTTGATTTGCATTTCTCTGATGATTAAGGATATTGAGCATTTCATTAAGTGTCTTTCAGGCATTTTAGATCCCCCTGTTGAGAGTTCTCTGTTTAGGTCTGTACTCCATTTTTTTTGGATTATTTGTTCTTTTGATTACTAGTTTCTTGCATTACTTGTATATTTTGGAAATCAGACCTCTGTCTGATGTGGGGTTGATGAAGATCTTTTCCCATTCTGTAGGGTGTCATTTTGTCTTGTTGACCATGTCCTTTGATTTACAGAAGCTTTTCAGTTTCAGGAGGTCCCATTATTATTTTTCTCTCAGTGTCTGTGCTACTGGGGTTATATTTAAGAAGTGGTCTCCTCCATTGCTGGTGGGAGTACAGGCTGGTACAGCCCCTTTAAATATCAGTGTGGCAATTTTTCAGAAAATTAGGAAGCAACCTTCCTCAAGACCCAGCAATACCACTTTGGGGTATATATTCAAAGGATTCTCAACAGTGCCACAAGGACATGTGCTAATCTATATTCATACCAGCATTGTTTGTCATATCCAGAATCTGGAAACAACCTAAATACCCCTCAACTGAAGAATTGAAAGGAAAATATTGTACATTTACACAATGGACCACTACACAGCAGAAAAAAAATAGTGACATCTTGAAATTTTCAGGCAAATGGATGGAGCTAGAAAACATCATTTTGAGTGAGGTAACCCAGCAAAATGTCATACCTTGCTGATACCCATGGGAGTCCAGCCCTTTTCTGAACAGAAACAGGACAAGTGGATTAGCAGAGGTAGAGAAGAGAGGGGAATAGGAAGAGAAGAGTGAGGGGGGAAGTATAAATAAATAAATGAATAAAGAAATAAGTAAATAAATAAATAAAATTCATTGTTTCGTTTCAAGTTTCCAGACTAGACAATGTTACAGTCTACAATGTTACCAGGATAGTAACTGAGATGGTTTAGTTCTCCTTTGATTTCAATTGAACTTTACTCAACAAATATTTATCCATAGCACTGTCAGGCACTCTTTCAAAGGTGAAAGAAACCACCAGCCTCTGACAGAACAAGCTGAATGCGGTCTCTCCCAAGGAGCCCACAACATCCTTTCATACAGCCATACCCTTACTTCAGAACACTGAGTCATCAGTACCCATGGTTGATCTTATGTGTTTACTCATTGTGCTTGCTTGATCATCTATTTTTTACTTGACAGGTTCTCTTTCATATCCCACTCTTGCCCTGAAACTTATAATCATCTTACTGTGCCTCTTGAGTTCTGGGATTATAGGTGTGTAGCACAATTGCACTCTTGTTTACATATTTCTGAGAATTAAAGTCATAACCTCTCATTTCTCCATGCAATATGGGATTTTTAATGCATTTTCTCTAAGCTCACTCTTTAAAATTATTCTTTACTCCATTAAACTATGTGTGAACATTTCATCTCTACACCATGAAGCAAAACAATGAAACTATTTTAGCTAAAAGACTACTAATTCCAAAGGTAGAAAACAATGAAGGTTGGTGTTAAAAGGTGAGAATTGTGGTTCTAATGTAAGTTATCTTAACACTTGCAAAACCATTTTCTCCAAAGAGACAGGAAAAGGAAAGTGAGAAGAGGAAGGGGAAGGAGAGAGAGGAGGGGAGGAGGGAAAGGGGAAAGAGAGAGAACTAGACAAAGCATATTAGGTTGTGAGTAGTATTCTATTTAGCCAGACATGACTAACATTAGTTCATGCACAGACATATTAGCTTAGGGCCATTGTCCCAGCCCAGCCTCTGTAAAACTTTTAGTACTATATTAATGCTGCCCAAATCAATGTCTTTCATCCATCATTACCTCGTTGGTAATGCATGCAATATAATAAAGCAGTTATTATTTTAGCATGTGGATATCAGATAGAGACGTCAGAACTTATCCAATGATTCTCAAAAACTCAGGGCTCCGTATGCTTACTTTTTCAAGTTAAATATACGGAGCATTCTTTGAAAAATAAGCAATCTTTGATTTAAATAAAAAAAATCAGGATTTTCCTAGCTTGGACGGTGGTGGGAGAGATATTGTCCCTGATACCTGCTATTGTCCCTGGGCATAGCACATATAATACATTCATAATAAGGTAGATGTCCCAAATCTGCCTACAAAACACCCATATTATATTAGCTGTTCTCATTTTAGGAAAATTTAACATGTAATAGTTGCAGATTTTATTGTATTTTGTCTTTATCTTTTACGTCTTTCAAATGGCACTTGAAACACAATGTCCCTCACTTTTATTGAATGTTCTCTTGTCAGATTAGGAGAACTGTAAATATTTTCATTCCAATAGCTGAAAAACTCACTGTTGGTTACTGATATTTGTTCTAGAGAAGAGTAGCTTCTGCAAATAATTGCTTATTCCTTCTTGGTAGTGGTTAGGGGACAGAGGGATCCCTGGGCTTTCTAAGTGAGAGCAAAATAAGCTAGAAGATAAAGAGCAACCGTTTATATCAGTGTTCGAATACCTGTCTGTCTATACTAAAGAGCTTCAGTTTCTCAGCCCTAACTACAAGCTCCAACTCATTAGCCTGCCTTTTTTTTCATTATCTTCCAAATCCTAATTTCAACCTTCACCATGTATAAAATTTGTTACATTTTTGTGTTTTCTTTAGCACTCGTTTCCTAAATATTTTACTTAACATTTTATATGTCTATGCAATGCTTCAAAACCACCCCAGCAAATAGCAACTGCTGAATAAATAAATGGCTAATGAATAAAAGAACAAAGCAGCACATTGAAGAAATGAGACTTAAGGAGACTGTGAAAAGGTGAAGTCCCAGGAAGCTCCACCGTAGAATCAAGGGCTTATTGCTGAAGCAGATTGTTTTGCAGTGCAACAAAAAGTTTTTATGAACACACAGCTCCTTAGGGTCTTGATAAGCACAAGCAATGTTTTCAATAAAGCATAAAAATGAGGACAGATATCAAATTATAAAACCTAAGATGCTATTTATGTAAGTAGATGCTTGTTTTGAACATCCTTTATTTTCAAAGATAGGGTTCAACAGCACATTCTATTTGAGTCCGTTGTGAGAGCTCCCACTGAAAGCTGTGTCCTCCTGACACAGCTTCTGGAGTTGAGATAATGATACACCAAATGCTAAATCTCACATTTTATCTCTGTTTTCTAATTAGCCATTCATTATTGCTACCTATGGCTTTTAATTTTTATAGTGATGAATTATGTTTGTTCTTTCACTGTTAAATCTGTTAGCAGTGTAAGCTCTTTGGAAAGAGGCAGTTCATTTAACGAACATACATGTTCTTGCTCACTACAGTTGCATGCCATAAATTCTGCTTCTCATGCCCCTCTCTGCATCTTTAGATTATCAGCAGCTTAAAATCCTGACTACTGCGTCTGCTGGCAATTATTCTTGATCAAATATGAAGGAAAGCATACTTCTATTAAGTGCTCCAAATTGAGCTGTGAGTCACCATTTTCATTTAAAAGCTAACCCCACTATCACAGATATATAACTATATCTACCTAAAATCTACATGGGAAGTGGAGAAAGACAAGATCTCCTGAGTAAATTGGGAGCATGGAGTCCTTGGGGGAGGATCTAAAGGGGAGGGGAGAGGTAGACAGGGGAGCAAAGAAAAATGTAGCGCTCAATAAAAATCAATAAAACAACTTTCATCACTTCCTTTACCTTTCTGTATCAAAAACAATGATGTCTCTATTACCTTTTTATTATTTATCTTTTCTGTGTGTTTGTTTGTGGATATCTGCATGTTACAGTGTGAAAAGGAGATCAGAGGACACCTTGTTGGAATTGGTACTGTCCTTATACTAAATCTGCAGGGTTTTCTTCATCATGCTAATTTTGATCCTTTCTTTCCCTTCTGTCTCACTTTTGAAGTGTTACAAGTAAAATATTCAATTTAGAGTTTCCCTCAGAGTGGATAAGATATACTGAAAACAGTATGATATAACTGAAAAGAGTTTGTGAGAAGAACCGGGGTTTTACTACTCCAAAAAGAGGTTGTGGCACAATTATTTACATTTCTTGTTATACATGGAATATGATACTGAGATCTCTGTTCTCTGTGACCTGTATACAGACTCAACCGATTGCAATGAATATATAAGAATACTACCATGTAAATACTGACAAACTGATTATGCCATTTGTACAAAACACAAAAGACTCAGAATGGTCAACACAATACTGAAGGAGAGATTATTATACAGTTACTGTGATCAAGATAGTGTAGGGCTCCAATGTGGGTCTCTGTCTCTATCTCCATTCATCGCCAGATGAAGGTTCTA